>CATIWJ010372950.1:0-20390 GCA_949640765.1 Croton laevigatus
TTATCCTAAGTTAGGGAAAGGGACTGTGGGGTCTGATGGGAAATGGATGGCAGGGGCGGCTATTGGGACAAGGCTATCTGATAGGGAGAGACTAGAGTATTTGGTCAAAGCTGGGGCAGATGTGGTTGTGTTGGATAGCTCACAGGGAAATTCCATTTATCAGATTGAAATGATAAAGTATATTAAGCAAATGTACCCAGAGTTAGATGTAATCGGTGGGAATGTGGTGACAATGTCTCAGGCGCGGAATCTGATTGAGGCAGGTGTAGATGGATTGAGAGTTGGTATGGGATCTGGGTCTATTTGCACAACCCAGGAGGTTTGTGCAGTTGGGCGAGGACAGGTAAATCACTAGTTGGAATACTTTTTTTTACACTTTTGTTTTAGCTAGATCTGCTTGTAAGTTTTAATTGAAGCAGTCATGGTTTCATTCCAGAGTTTGCAAGTAATAGCTCAGTTTCGAGATCGCTTTGCTTGTTAGTTGATGTGAATTGCATCATATGTGAAAAACTTACAAGCAGTCATGTTCAGTTTTTCTATATGTGAAAAACTTTTTCTTTTAACAACTAAAAAATGCAAACACATTGCCAAATGAAAGGGCAAAATGGACAACCTAGCTTATGGAGTGGTTTGAATAATTTGATGATTGTATGGTTTTGTTGTTTCCCTTTGATCAAAGTTGCTTTCTTTCTGGGGTATTTCAGGCTACTGCTGTTTACAAAGTATCATCTATAGCTGCACAAAGTGGTGTTCCTGTCATTGCTGATGGCGGCATTTCAAACTCTGGGCATGTTGTTAAGGCTTTGACACTTGGGGCGTCTACTGTAATGATGGGAGGCTTTTTAGCTGGAAGTACTGAAGCTCCTGGGACCTATGAATCTGAGGAGGTAAGCTCCTGGGTGTTCCCTACATGATGCTTTATGCTTTTTCTGTTTTCTAATTCTAGGTTGCTTCTCTCTCCGGATGACGGTCCTTTCATTTGGTCAGTCCACCAACCCCACACCGTATGCTTTAGCTCGCCATTAGGCATTAATGTTTTTTTCTTTTCATTTTTGCATTCAATCTTGCTACAATATTTTTAGCGATAGTTATTTCTCACTGAAGTAGTTTGGCAAGGTGCTGTTTTTAGTTGTGCGTCTATTTGTCTTTTCTTCTGTTAATGAAAATAAACTACTATTTTGTCATTGTTTAGTTTCTCTTTCATAGTAGAGGTATTTTTAAAACCAAGGAATTTATTTATGCATCAAAATCAATTTGGCCATGAATAGTTTGGCAAGTTGCTGTTTTAGTTGTGCATTTATTTGTCTTTTCTTCTGTTAATGAAAATAAACTGCTATTTTCTCATTGTTTACTTTTGTTTCATAGTAGAAGTATTTTTAATACCAAGGAATATATTTATGCATCAAAATCAATTGGCCATGGATAGTTGTTGTACCGATTCGTTGTACTGTTTGCAACTGGACATATGCCACTTTGTTACAATATCATGGCATCTTCCACACTAACAATAGTTTGTTATGGTAGGATGGTTGTCGGATTAAGAAGTACCGTGGCATGGGTTCTTTAGAAGCAATGACAAAAGGAAGTGATCAAAGATACTTGGGAGATACAGCTAAGCTAAAGATTGCACAAGGAGTTGTGGGAGCAGTAGCTGATAAAGGCTCTGTTCTGAGGTTTTTACCTTACACCATGCAAGCAGTGAAGCAAGGTTTCCAGGATCTTGGTGCTAACTCTTTGCAGTCCGCTCATGATTTATTGAGGTCCAAGACTCTGAGGCTTGAGGTATGGCTACTGTAACCTATCATTAAGTTGAAGAGAGGATAGAACTGAATGTCATTTTTACGTTTTGGGTTGATACAGGTTCGTACAGGTGCAGCACAAGTTGAAGGAGGAGTACACGGCCTCATTTCTTATGAGAAAAAAGCCTTCTAAATCTGCTAAACTCCCTGTTTCTGCTTTCAGCTTTCAGAATGGCCAAAATGGCATTCCAGATAACTGTTAGAGATGTCTGATTGATGATTCTGCTAGAGCAATTTTGTCTTCCCAATCTTGTCAGCTGAGTGTAATTTATAATTTAGTAGCGAATTTTCTCTTTTCTCTACCATTAGGAGAGTCATTTATTTGGAACAAAATAATCATTTTGTGCAACAATGTAATCTACTCATAAAACAGAATTACATTACAATTCTCTATTTGAATAAAATTTGCATCTCATATTGTTCGCCATACAGCTTCAGCAATTTCTAGCTTCTGTAGCGATGGTTCCACTTGCTTTTGCAGCGTGCTTTCAACGATGGTATTCCAATTTCTTATTTCTTTAATTGCCTCCTGAATTGCCATCATCTTCAAATACAGTGGGTGAGGTAATGCATTGAATCTGTTTCAATTTCCAGAAACCTTCCCCTCTTCATTTCTGGGAACAGCTACACTATCTTTCCTTCTTTTCCTTATCAACCGCTGCATCTACATTCACTTCGATGATTCCTTGTGGCGGTTGTCTCAACGTAGTCTCCTATGATACTGAATGAATCAGACAGTGTTCCATATCTGAATGAATCAAACAAAGTGTTCCTTTATCAAAATATTCGTGGAGTCTCGAGGAATCACTCTTGGCTGATTTCCTCCACGTGTAGTCCTCGTTTGATTCAAGGCAGCTTTTTTCTGGTGTAATATTTCCAAGGGGAATTTTTTCTATAAAGCTATCTCCAACGTGTTGGATTCCAGCCTCTTCACATTAACATCATTGTGTCAAAAGTCAATTCCCACCATCATTATGTCAACAACACCATCATTATGCATGTCTCCCATCATTATTGTATTTCTCTTTCTGTAAATATATTTGGTGTTTCTGTAATTTGTAGGTGAGAGGGCAGAGGCAGAAATGTAGAAACAGAGAGAGTGTTGAGAGTGAGGAGAGGGTGTTTTTTGTAGAGAGAAAATAAGAATTGTGAGAGAGGGTTGTTTTTTGTAGTTGAGTGAGCTTGGCTCCTCCAATTCTATTACGTGATTAATAGAAGAATTTTCAACCCTAACACAACGGTTTACTCCATTTTTTTTTATACCATTACCTTATCAGTTATTATTATTTTAAAAAAAATATTCCTTTCATGTTTCTATCACACATTTCTATAAAATGATATTCATTATTACATGTTGGATATGGATACAAGCGTTGATAACATAATTTTTTTCTTAGACTACATTAATTTTTTTAAGAAACGACTACATTATTTTTCTTTTTTTTTTGAAAGCAAACAAATAATTAGAAATATTCATCATTACATGCATCTTTTCTAACGTACAAAAGGGCATCGAGAAACAGATTTTTTTTTTTTTTTAACATAAATAATTTTATTGATGGGAGAGTGATTACAATAGGTTCCGCAAAAAAGGTAGCCTGAGCATTGATATTATAAGAAAAGTCACTTCTAAAGAAACTCTTGCTAGTTTATGTGCAAGGACATTGCATGTTCTCAAGATAAAAGCATATGATACATTACAATGACCTGATAATAAGCTCCGAATATCAACGATAATATCCATCACTTGGTGATAAATAACCGCTTTATCATTCACTGCATACCGCAATTGCTTCTAAAATTAGAGAATTTTGCATATACTGAATTGTTTTACTCTCTAGTTAACGATCTCACCCACCACCGTGCAAATTAATGGATGTATTAAAAAAATTAATAGGTGAAATCTATCCTCTATGGAATTTATCATAACACCGTGCAAATAATATATATATATATATATATATCGTATTGTAAACTTCACAACTGATCCTAAAGTTAACATCTTTTTTCTTCGACTATAAACTTCTTTCATTTGTTATTTCTAAAAAAATGTTTATACGATCTACTGGGTACTCTATCGATGAAGACGTGCTGCTATGCAAAGTTTATTTAGAATTTCACAAGATCCTATTAAAGGTCATAATCAATCTTGTGATCATTTTTGGGGTCAAGTGGAGGAAGAATACAATAATGCAAAAGAAGAGTTATGGGGGGTCTCATGACAAACGATCTATGGCAATCTCAAATGTATATCAAATTGAACAATTTATACCCTGATGTTGCTTCAGAGCAAGATATTGTGAGTATTTATATTGTAATTAATGAGGATATTGCATGTGATTTTGCATTAAAACGACCTATTGGTATCAAAAAAGCAAAATTAAAGAAAAAAAAAAGTTGAGGATTCTTTCTTCCGATGTTAATCGACTACAAGCAGAAAATGATAAATTCATGGAAGCGTTAATGACTTCAAATGCAATAAAGGAGAAGGAAATAATGGCGATATATGAAGCTTTGGTTTAAATTCTGTTGCTGATCCAATGGTTTATGAATTGATTCGCCAAGAACAAGTTCGAATAATAGAGAAAAGATCTTATCGCCAACAACCACTACTATCTTCTGTCTTTAATGTTTATGGTCAATATCTAAATGATAGTGGTATATCTGGGTTTGACCTACTGGATTACTAAATAGTTATTGTGTTTGTGTAACTTTTGTATTGTGTTTTTATTATATTTTTATTTTTAAATGTATGCATCTGTGGTTTTTTTGTTATTATTGTATTTTCAATTAGGGAAATT
The DNA here is from genome assembly GCA_949640765.1 of Croton laevigatus. Lineage (NCBI taxonomy): Eukaryota > Viridiplantae > Streptophyta > Magnoliopsida > Malpighiales > Euphorbiaceae > Croton > Croton laevigatus. The sequence continues at coordinate 4,601 of CATIWJ010372950.1, forward strand.
TAACATAATAGCACAAATATATAGTTTAGGTTAAAAAAATAACACATTCACTTTAGAAAGTGGAAAAAAAAATAGCACATTAGAAAAAAGCAGGCCAAAAATTTCAAAAGTGCTCCTTCCTAATAAAAAATAAATTTATTTTTTATATAAAAAGGGGAAAAAAATAAAAAAATGGACATATTTTCCAACCCACCTCTGGCGGTATCTTTCAATTGTAGCCACCTCCATCTCTGACCACTTGCACCGGCATGTTGCCCACTAGTGGAAAGATGACATTCTGGCGGGCCCAGTGCCGTGAAGATCTCTGCCGTTGGATTCGGTAGCCACTGCAAGCGCCGAACAAAGTCTAAATGATAGAAAATTCAAAATCTACAGAATTTTCTGTCACCTTCTTCGTCGCCCTCTGGCGACTTGACAACAATAATTTTGGTGTCAAATGACTCGCTTTCTCGAGCTCTTTTAGATTTGATATGGTTCAGTTGATGTTGTGGCCATTTTTTGGTGACCAATTTTCGGGAGTATCTGCTTTTTTTTTTTATTTTCCAGCTGAATATAGCAAAATCACGAGAAAGTAAGGTCATATTTAAAATCTACGTGTTGAGAGCTTTCTGATGACATATAATTTGTTAGGTTTTATCATCATTGAAAAATTCTGGTGATCGGCGGCTGCTAAGACTTATAACGGAAGGAGAAGATGCATATGATAGGTTGCTAAATTTCAATAAATGTTAATAATAATCAACAAAAAAATTTCAACAAACTTCAATAGGCATCAGTAATAATTAGTACCATTCAGTTTGAGTAACATTAAGTAAAAATTAGTAACAATAAAATAAAACTCAATACAAATCAATAAAAAATATTCAATAAGCTTCACTAAGCTTCAAAAACATTTAGTAACAATTAATATCAGTAACATTCAATAATAATCAGTATCAGTAAATAGTAATTAGTAACAATAAAATAAAACTCAACACAAATCAATAATAATAATCAATAACATTCAGTATCAATCAGTATTGGAAACATCCAATAACAATTAGTATCAGTAATATTCAATTACAATTAGTACATTCCTAAAATAGGCCAGATCATCTTCATCTTCTTTATCACATAAACCCTACCGGCAGTGAGTCATCAGAAAATTTCAACTGTGATAAAAACTAACAAATTATAAGTCATCGGAAAGCTCTCGACTCGTAAATTTCAAATACGGTTTTATTTTCTCATGACTCCTCCATATGTGGCCAAAAAGACAAAAAACAGTTGAACGGCTGTGCATGACAGCTTCTTTTCGGCAATAAACAATGGCAATTAGGTACTAAAATGACCGCTGTCACTTGGGCTTTCGTCCGGTGGCCTCAGATCAGAGATCCATTGCAGAAAATAGATGAATTGGCGGATCAAAGTTTTCGGATCTAAAAAACCCGAAAATCCGAACCTAAAATAACTCCACATTCTCGCCACCATTTGCTGGAGATTTGGTGCCGATTGAGGTCACCGCTATCTGGGCTGGTGTCTGGCGACGCCGGCTGGCCAGTTCCAGCGATAAATGGTGGTAAAATGGTGATTGGAGAAAGAAGCAAAGATATGCTTTGTGTCACGTTTCTTACTGGAAAAATCATGTCTTTTATGTTTTTTTTTTGTTTTTTATTTTTTAATTTCTTTTTATAATAAAAATAAATAAGGGCAAAAGTGTCAAAACACATTAAAAATGCTTTTGCTTTAATTTCAAAAAATAAATTGCAAAATGTACTATATTGTATAATTTTCCTTTCAATTATAATATATGTTTGTTGCTATTTTATTTAATATTCATATGCAATCTCACTTTTATATATATATATATATATATATATATATATATATTTTAACTCAGTTATAAGTGGGGAGGGGGAAGGGGGAGAGGTAGGGGTGAGCATTCGGCCAATTCGGTCAATTTTTGACCGATCCTTGACCGAATTAGAATATTTGTAAAATTTTTTTCATTTACCCGTTTTGACCGAATTAGATTGTCTACCCAAATTACTTGTTTAACCAAATTATACATTTATTCCAAATTACCCGATTTAAATTTTCTTTGGCTGAATTAAAATACAATAATTAATCGATTTGGCCGAATTGGCTGAATTAAAAATTAATATTTTTAAACTAAATATTCTATATCTCAATCCATCTATGAAATAAATAGTCAATTAAATTAAAACAAGCATCAATCCTAGTCCCCAAATGATCAAAGAGTTTAATATGGATAATAAATTACATAAAATGAATATGATGAACACCTCAAAACAACATCAATTTGGTTCTTTCAAAACGACGTCGTTTTGTTATTCGGCCAGAACGGGTAATTCGGTCAAAATATGTGTTACCCGATTATTACTAAATTACCCGAATAATTTATCCATTTTACCCGAATTACCCGTTTAAATTTTCTTACCCAAACCGTTTTGGCCAAACCGTTTGCACACCCTAAGGAGAGGGCAATACGGAATTGGAACCTGGGCCAATCTAATCCCCTCACTTATGTTATATAATAGATTACAAATAAATATCATACATTATGAATACTATTTGTATTTGACAATAAAAAATTAATTTATCAAATAACTAAAATTGATATTAAAAATTAAATACAATAAAAATACAAACATAAAATACAAAAAAAATTAAAATATAAGTATATTAAGGACTAATTGAAAAATTATACATACAAAAATAATAAACACCCTTGAATATTGTTTTAACACAAAGAATTAAACCATAATATTTAAATTTAGAAAAATAATAACATAATAATGTACAAATAGTAAATTGTGTGAGAAATTAATTAGCTGCCATATTCCACACACCAAACCAATCAGATTTAAATATTATTAAAGTTTCATATTTTATCCTTTATTTAAAACATGTATTGTTTTAAATACAATTTTTTATCCATTTCCTTTTATCTTCTATTGGATTGGTTAGTATAGTGATTCTCGTGTGAATAGTGTCACCAAATTTGGTGTAAAATTGCCGTTGGTTGGAGCAAAATTCCACCCCAAATATGACATTTGACAACAAAAGGATGTTTGTTTGAGAGTCCCCAAGAATGGAACAAAACCCTCTCCTTGAAAAGAAAAATTTGCTTTGATTTGCATTAAATTAAGCCAATCTAATCTTCAAACTCTTTTTAATGAAATCCATTGATTTTTATTAATACATTTTTTGAATTTAATCAATTTGAATTTTGAATTTTCTTTTTAAATTACTATTTAAGTTTGAAGTACACTTGAACTAGTTTAGGATTAAGGGGTATAAAATTGTAAGATAGGAGACGAAGTAATCTAATAGAATTGTAGGATAGAAGATGAAGTGATCTAATTTACCAAGTAGGTTATAGACAATTACCACGTAGGTTATAAAATTATATAATAGAAGACGAAGTGATCTAATAGTAAACACTTACCACGTAGGCTATAAACACTTACCACGTAGGTTATAGACACTTACATTATAGGATAGGAGACGAAGTGATCTAATGGTAAACACTTACCACGTAAGTTATTGATTCAATTCTCTCATGTATTATTGAATAGAGTAAATCAATTCCATCAAAACAAACCACATATAATATAATAGGCAAGCTAATAAGCTCAAGAAGATAATCTAATGGTAAGGCACTTCTTTACTAGGTAAGTCAAGGGGTTGACCTGGTGGTGAGGTAAGTCACCAAAGACCAAAAGGTCTTAGGTTCAAACCTTGGGGGTAACTAAAGGTAAAAAAAAAAAAAAGGCACTTCTTTACTAGGACTGAGGTTTCGAGTTCGAGACTTATTCCAATCTCTTTCTCCAATTCCCCTAGTATAGGCTATATATAGGAGTATCTATGTTAAAATAATAATAATAATAGACAAGCTAATTTTTTTTTTAGCAATAGGAAAGCTAATAGTTTACAAAAAAAGTTAACATAAGTTACAAAAGATGATAATAAATAATAAACATAGTAGAAGATCTTAATTTTTATCCCTTGCATCCTTCATCTTAGTTGCTTTCTGCAAAATCATTTGCCACATTCAGTTTCCTTGCCATGAATTCTCTCTGTAACAAAAATGAGTTGAAGTGATTAATAATAGCTCATACCCAGACATCCATGAAAACCCTCTTCAGATTACACTATGAAATTGAGATTTACTTACAGTTCATGAAAAGATATGGGATCAAAGAATAGTGCATTTGCAACTTTGCCCATCTCATTCGAAGTGAATCCATCGTCCTTCATGTAAAAAACATGCAATATTTTGATCATTTTCCAAAACAAATCTTTGCAGGGCCTTGGGATAACGCTGCCCTTTTCTTGCAAAACTAGTCTCAGTAGTTGTCTCCTCTGGCTGCTAATTAAACTCTTCATCTCTATGATTGCCTCTTCTTCAGTTAGGCCACCGTTTCCATGGCTCATTCGCAATGTTAGAGCATTCAATTTTCCTTCTTTAGATTCTCTCTGCAATATACTAATGATTAATGAATGATCAACTGATTCTTTTACAATATTCATAATTTCACTTCATTCCTACCTGAAATCCTCTCCAGTCGTTGAGTAGACGCCCACACGTACTCATAGCCTTAAACAGATCATCCAATTCAGGGTTTCTAACATCGTCCTCTGTTAGTTTAGGTCCGACAAAATATAGAGCTGGAAGAACAATTGGTCCTAATGCAAATGATACAAATCCATTAGCCATATATTCATCGAGTGTAGGTATCCACTTCCTGTTTGTCCACAGAGTTTCTTTTAACATTGCCTTCAGCAAATCCAGCCACTGCAACACAAACATTGATCAGGAAAATGATCCTGATATGTATACACTCCCCATATGAACCAATAAGAGAAGTAACATAACTTATCGACATATAAAAGCTAGCCATTCCCGTTGCTTACATTTCCTACACAACTAGCAATTAAACAATATATAATATGATGCAAGGGATCTTATCTCACAATTTTGATGACATGACTTGTCACTTCACGCCCTTGCCATCTGAATGCATTGTTCCCAATCTCACAAATGGTGCTGTGAAGAGCTGAAAATATGATCTTGACTTCCTCAGAACAGAAGTGAGTGCTCCCATCCACATCCCACCTGCATTTCATTTGTTTATAAGCCATGTTTGTGCATGGAATAATGATTAGGATGACTAAAGAAGCAAAGAAAGGAAAAGGACATACTTCTCAACTAGTTGGATAAGGTTTACAAGCTCCTCTTCAGAACCACCAACATCGAAGAAGTCATCAATAACAGTAGTGAGAACAGCATTTTTTGCCCATGCTATGCGGGCATCAGATAGTTCAGGAGAAAAGAGAGTAGCTGCACAAGAGAAATAGCAATGTCCCAGCTTCTGCCTTGCAAACTTTAGCTTGTCCAATCTTTTCTCCAAAACCCACCTGTTACACACGTCGAGTTAAGCTTACAGAAGTTCAAATTACAAATCGGTGAATTTCACAATTTGAGAACAATAATCAATAATGGACCCTGGAGTTATTATGAGACAAAAGTCGTGTGCTAAATATGGTAATCAGTCCTATGGAAGGCTGCAGGTATACATGAAAAGGGAAAACAGAAAATGAAACAATGAAGATTCAGAAAGAGCAAGTTTCAAATTCAGCTGGCCCAACTTTTCATTAACTTCCACTATCGACCCAGCCATCATGCCTTCAAGACTCTGGACATCTAAATACATAAGACATTTACCTTCCGAGATGCTCAAGCTCTTCACGATGCATTGATTGGCAGACATTGAAGTCTTCTACAGCCAGTTTAAGAAATTGTTCATTCCCAATGTTGGAACACCTAGAAAATAAGAGTGCATGTACAAAGAAGCAAGAGATTATGCATATTGTTACCTCAATAAAAACTCTTGTAAAACTGATCCTCACATAAAAAGGAAAACAATTGAAGCATACATGTATGAGGTCTTTAATGTCCTTGTTGTACCAACACTGTAATGCTCAATGCTCCTCCTGCTGGATAAACGGTCCAAATCTGCATACGGCAGAAAATTGATAGCATCATGCACCTGAAATGATAAAAAGTAGCAAGTTAGAAACTCATTTAGGACTAAAAATGAGCACTGCAATGGAGAAGTCTGAAGGGCCTGACCATGACCAACCAAGTCAAGAAATTACCTCTGCAGCAACATGTTTACTGAGGCTGTCCTTATAAATTGAATTACTTGATATTTCCTGTTTGAGGAAATTATATGTCCATGAAGTTTGTTCTTCAAGAGCTAATTTATCTGGGAAAATTAACTGCGAAGCCTTATATAGCTCTAAGGCAGCCCTTGTGTCCTTTAAATATCCTTCAAGTGAATTAGAGAAACATTCTTCACTGAATTGGGTCAATACATCTGCACAAAATGTTAAACAGATTAAACTTTAGAGATTAACAAAAGCCATTTCTAAAAGATCCAACAACTAAGTCTTATATCTCGACTGGATACCTGCAGACACATCATATCCATTCCAACTCAGAATTCGAAATGCCATTGCACAGGTAGCACAATCTAGAAATATCTCTTCATTTCTCTGCACCCAGTATCTGTTTGATTGACAACTCATGGCTTTTAGTAAAAAGAAAAAATAAACGAGGCCAAATTATAAAAAAAAGGCACTTCTTTACCAGAACAGTTTATAATTTTAAGAACATCCTGAGTAATCTGCTAACAAATTGTTCAACAAATTCAGCTCTCTAAAAATGTGCTCCACGTACCACATATATGTTAATTGCATGGAAAGTCAATATGGAATACCTGTATGTTTCATCCAACACAGTTTTTATTTCCTTCTTGAAATGCCGCTTGATTCCCAACCTTTCAACAGTATCAACCATAGAGAGACGAGCATATATATCCAAAGGATAAATGGCCGGAACTGCAATATCATTGGAAATTATCAGTGACAAATAAACATAAAGAAATTGTAAATAAGCCTCTAATTAGCGTATTGAGATGGACCTGCATTTCCAAACTTGTCTAAGACTAAGTGCAGGTAATGCAGACAGTCAGCATCCTGAAGTTGGCAAAAAGCAGCAGCAGTGGTGGCTGGTGAATTGAACAGTGACCCATTCTTTCTCTGATATTTCATGACCATTTTCCAATCCTGCAATTCTCCAATTCCTTCTGAAATAAAAGCTAAATAGGCTTTTCTTCCCTCTGTGTTGCTGTCAAACCTGCTAGACAAGGATCACAAGAAATCATGATTTTTCCATAGCTCCATACTCAACAAGACAGTTGGAAAGGAACAATTTTTTTAAATTTCAAGAAATGAAGCCTTTAAAAAACATGTCGTCAATTTGACAAGGTTAGGTGACATTGAACATCATATTTTTACGATTACAGAAATTGATCCCTAATATTTCTTGCATAATGCCCTGGAGAGAAATTTTCTGAACATATTGGGGAAAACAAGCTTAAACATCAGTATATGTATACCTTACAAGCTCTGAATCTCTCCTCAAGAGCATTGCATCTACGTAATCTGACCTCAAAGGAAGATTCAAAGCCAAATCTTTAGCACGCTCAAGCATACCAGGAAAGATTACATTAAATCCAACAGGAGTATGTTGTTTTTCATCAGTTAATGAAGAAGAATTCAACTCAATGAATTGGAGACCTGCAAAAAGGAAAAGAACAACACCTATTCAGCTCACATTCATGGTCAAGTTTGTGAATTAAAAAGTAATTTTATTACCTTTGTTGATCTGCATTTCACCAATACCCCATGTCTTCAATGCAAGGATGCACGCTAATGTAGACGAGAGAGTGTCCTTAACTAACAATGGATCACGACAAGGTAAACCCCAAGAACCATCACTGAGTTGATTATCAACAATCCACCTGGTGCACTCAGGAAAAAAAGGAGCTTCTGGAGTATTTGGAGATGGGACCATTGCCACCCAAGCAGTGTCATATGATGAAACTGAAGTTTCAACCTTACCAAACATCTTCTTGATTCTTTCTTTAGAGCCATCAGACCACTGAACCAATTAATCAAAACAAGGAAAGTATCATAGAATTTTCACTTATTTTCCGAATATAATATCAATGTATAGGAATAATAATATCAATAAATGGTAGGATCAAATCAGATACCTGAATTGCTGGACTGACTTCTGTGACTAATTCTGATGCAGTTCCTCGCAAATTTGCTTTCGAAAAGATATTAGGAACAAAGAAAAAAAGGAAAATCAACAAACATTATCCAAGAAAATCAGACTATCTATGTCAAGAAAAATGTGGGTTGAAACAAATTGGAATTCAAATACACAAGAACAACAATCCAAGCAAAAGCAAAACACATTAGTGGGACGTAATTAATTACTCGCCACACAGTACATTTAAATTTAACCGTTCTACCTTGCATTTGGCAAATGGCTAACAAGACTGGACATAAACAATTTATATTTTTTCTCAGAAAAAAAAAAGCAAAGACAGCAGAAACCACCTGATAAAACATGTTAATTTTTTTTAAAAAAAAAAAAACATGTTAGTTAGCTAGCTCGTCTACAAGAATCAAGATCACCCAGTTATATAGATTGTTCTTGCATGCGATTTTTTCAGCAAATTCAATTACTCAAACAGAAAAGAAACATCACTCCATTTACATTCTAAGAGAAGCACAACGCACATTAATCTCAGAAGATCAAAATAACCAAACAAGGTATATACCGAAAGCTCTTAAAAAAGAAAAAAGTTAATGAAATGAAGTGAAACCCATTTTGAATTTCATGAAATTTTTGTGGCAAAAGCTAGCAGAGAAAGAGAGAGAAACCTGGAACAGAAGGAGTGAAGAAACTGGAGCTGAAAGACATGGGAGTGGAGAGCTAAGAATGCGACACAGAATGTTTGTTTTGAAGGCGGAATTAACACTGAAACTAAATACTGTACTTATTTTTATAGAATATTACAGCAAAAGGATAAATAGAAGAGAAACAGAATGTGCGCCACCTTCGATAGTATGGCCCTTCCCGAACCGGCTTCGTGCACTGAGGTGGTTTTTTTTAAATACAGTAAAAGGATAAAGAGAAGAGAGACAGAGTGGACCAGTGGGACCCATCTGTTGTGAGGAATCAGAGCTTCGAAGATACGTTGCAAAAAGGTGGCGCTCTACAACAAAATTAATAAAAAAATATTATAATATTACGTGTGACAGACAAAATTTAACTCTTCAGCTGACGTCTACCTTAACCGTCTGTGTTAACGTAAAATAAATTAGAAAATATATATTTACATATACAACTATTATAACAAAATAATATTTTATGTAGAAAATCTATATTATATGACAATAGATTTGTTAAACAAAAATACAAAAATTTACAGTTTAGATTTGCACTAAATACATCATCTGATATTACATATTTAGTAGAACATAAGAAAAATTGTGCATTATAGGTATTTGAATACGAGGGCAGGTTGTTTACCAATTTTATTGGGAATAATATTATAATTATACAATGAAGTAGCTACGACACGTCTGCCGATGACGTATCGTAATGAGTCAATACATGAACGGCAAGTGGTAATAACTTTAAGAAAAACAATAAATGCATGTATTAAATACACTTGATTTATGTGTCCATTAATACAATCATTTATTATTTTTCTTAAAATAATTAAAGTTATTGCCACTTGCCGTTCATGTATTGACTCGTTACGACACATCATCGGCTGACGTGCCGTAGCTGCTTCATTGTATAATTATTCTAATACTGGACCCATCCTTATAGTTACTTATGATTTTGGCCGAGAATATGTTTGTTGAAATTAATGTTGTAACAGTGTTCGAAAGATTATACTTAATTGAATTTGAATTCATTGATTAGGAAAATGGATTTGGATTACACTAAATTTATTGTCTATGAGAGATGGATGGGTCAATGTAAAAAATCGATCATTCAAATGTAAAAAATGGATGATTCAATGGATTTATGACAAAAGTAGGATTATTAACAAAAGCAATTTATAAAGATGCTCCAATTTACAAAATTGGTGTAGTTTTGAAATTTGATAAATTAAATTCGTTTTTGCAGAAGTGGGTTAATACAAATTTGAACTCAAATAACTAAAAACTATCAACCGCAAAAGAAATAAATCTAAGAAAAAACAACATATAAAGGACAGTCCAGTGCACGAAGGCATCCCGCCTATGACCTTTTGATCATACGGCGACGATTTTACCGTTACACCAAAACTCCCCTTCAAGAAAAAACAACATATGCTTTGTATAAAGCGAACAAACATGCTAAGAAGCTAATACTTCCATGGCTTAAAAAAAAAAAACACATGTTAAATCAAAAACATCTACAAGAACTTAGATCACTCAATTACATAGATTATTCTTGTGTGCGATTATTTCAGCAAATTCAATTACGCATACAGAAACATCACATTCTCTCCGAAATCGAATATTATTTACATTCTAAGAGAGGCATAACGCATATTAATCAATCTCAGATTAAAAATAAAACCCATTTTGATATTTTAGTGGGAAGAGGAGGGGAAACCTGGAATGAAGAAACTAGAGCTGAAAGACATGGCATCCGAGAGTTCCAACGACACAAACTATTTTGAAGATGATGTTATTCACAAAGAATCAAAACAGCTTTTATATTACAGTGAGGGATAGAGAAACAAAGTAGAGGAGTGAGCCCTTTGATGAATAAAAATAGATTCGGAAATAAAACTATTTCCAATTTAGGTGGCTTTTACAACTATTATACCATAATAAGCTAATCAATATTAGAGAAAAATTTATGAAAATATCTATTATATATGACAATAAATTTGTTATACAAAAATAGGTTGACTGATTCAACCCAAAAATACTAACAGTGTAGAATTTGTACTAAATTCAACGTTAAAAATTGACAAATTTAGTAAAATGTAAAAAATAGTACATTATCGAAAAATATATTTTTTGAAATTATTGTGATGAGTAATGATATATGTCTCAGTTTGAGACATCTCAAACAATGGTAAAAAGAAAAATAAAATTTTAATTGAAATAAATAATTTATACATGTAATTAAAAACTAAATTTCCTAGGAGCAAGCTTCAGCCCAGTTGGTTAAAGCGTTGAGCTTTTTCCGACAGTGCCCGGGTTCGACTCCTACCTCCCCCTCCCCCTCTCCCTCTCCTTAGATTAGGATAGATTTAGGGATATCTATGTCAAAAAAAAAAAAAAAAAATACTAAATTTCCTAGATTATCATCTCCTTTATTTGCAATAAAGAGACTGGATTGTATTCAACTATTAGGAGTTAATTTTTAATTTACTTCTAATGCACATCTCACATTTCTTTCAAACAAATATATACACCTCAGTTTTTTTTTTTTCCAAGAAAATTTTATACAAATTTTCTTTTTCCATTCTCTTTTCCAAATATCTCTCAACACCTTCCATTATTGTTTTTTTTTTTAACTATTGTTCAACTAATTGCTATTGTAAATAATATTTACTACTAGTGATTCCATTAGTTTATTGTCTTTAATGTTTTCAAATATGAACAGAGATATTTGTCAGTGACTCGAAGCGGCAAAAAGCTCTAGATGAAACGAGCAGCATCTGTTAGTTTATATAATCTTTAAACCTACAAAACTAATTCAAACATAATTTCATATCACCAGAACATCAATTTTTTCATCAATTTGTTGATTAAAATTGTGGATTTGGGTAATTTGATTCCACACAAAAAACCAAAAAGTTAAAAATAATTTAATTTGTATTTTATTTAAAAAATAAATTCTGTTTTTTATTTTTTGAATTTTTTTATATTTTTTATTTATGGTCTTTCTGTGTTCTTGGGTTCTAATTTTTTTTTTTTTTATGATTTTTAATTTTAGTCATATATTCTTTATATAAAATGCTAAATGAGTATGGTCTTTTTTTTTTCCTGAAATTACGGCTAATAGTTTCTTAATTTAATTTTTTACCCTCATTTTATATAATTCTTAATATAAATGTAAAGTCGAATAAAACAATTATAATACTGTTCAAAAGAGCAAAATATAAAAAAAAAATTAATGATGAATGTGATTGCTAAAAAAAATAATACATACTCATGGAATGACATAATATTAACCTTACAACTATTTTTATTATAATTTTTTAATAATAATATATTTTTCTATAATATCAATATTTAAAGAAAAAAATTGACATTTTGTATGTCCACTTAATCTACATTTTTAACTCCGTATTTTTTGAAATAAATTTTTTATTTTTGTTTATCTCTGTATTTTTTGAAACACTTTTTTATTTTTATGTTTTGTTTCCCCCAATTTTTCTACTTCTGTTAACTTTTATCAAATTTTCTCTTAAGTTGACCTTTACATTGTCGTCTGAATGCCAATTTTCAATTTTCTTACTAATTAGGCAATCAAAGTCTAGGCTCTTGTCATGGTCCAAATAATTCTGGATAAGATTTTTTTTAGGGATATTTATAAAAAAACTCCTAATATTTTAGTCTATTTAACAAAAATTTTCCTGTTAATTTTTTTCGGAAACAAATATCCCTGCGTTTTAATTCCGTTAACAACAATACCATTTTGTCTATTTTTTCTGTTAAAATAACTAGTAGAAGTATCAAATTATAATTTTACGGCTATTTTGAAAAAAAAAACTCAAGATAGAGGACCAAATGAGATATTTTCTCGTCTTCAACCTCAGCCAACCTTAGCGCCGCCCGATCCATACCCCCTGTCGTAGACCCAGACGCCTGGCTGAGGTTAAAGACGAGAAAATATCCCATCTGGTCCTCTATCTTGAGTTTTTTTTTTCAAAACGACCCGTAAAATTACAATTTGATACTTCTACCAAAATAGACAAAAGGGTATTTTTGTTAATGGAATTAAAACGCAGGGATATTTGTGTTCGAAAAAAAAATTAACAGGGAGATTTTTGTTAAATAAACTAAAACATGAGGAGTTTTTTTATAAATATCCCTTTTTTTTCATTAAATTAGAAAAAAAATTTAGAATAATTTTGACATAAATGCGAGGTAATACATGAGCTTGTAATTTGTAAAATATGTCACTATTTAAAAACTTGTGCAAGTCTTCTCATATGAAATTTTTTTTAAAATAATTTTGTGCCAAAAAAGTTAAATGGGTCTACTTTTGTTCAAATTTTTTAAGAAAGATCTATATTTATCCAATGCCGTAAAAGGTTGTAGCTATTCACTTCATAAATAGAGTTAGTCATTTTGGTCGTAAATTTGGCCGATATATTCATCAATCATCCAAACAAAATGAAAGCAAAATTTAAAAATATCTTCATCAAATTATTTCAATTTAATTGTAATATCAAAATAGTAAATATTCATAAAAAATTTTCGTCAATGCTACTTTTCAACTGTCAACCTATGTAGGCTACAAAGTACGTTTACAACTAAAGTAGAGAAATTGATAGATTTTAAAAAATATTAATATTATCTTCAAAATATTTTTGAATATTTCTTTTTTTCTTCTTCCTTTTAAGCATTAGAGAAAAGATAATAAAAAATCTAAATATTTTTGAATATTTCTTTTCTTCTTTTTCTTATTAAGCAATATACTAATGATAATAAAAATCTAATTGAAGAATAAACTAAAAGATATGTGGAATGAAAATCATGAGATGAAAAAATCTTAACAAGAAGACATTTTGGTCATGATATTGATATGACTCCTTAAAAAAGAAAAACATATTATTTTTTAAAAATATATACTTTGAAATTATTGCGATGAGTAATGATATATGTCTCAATTTGAGACATCTCAAATAATGATAAAAAGGAAAATAAAATTTTAATTAAAATAAATAATTTGTACATATAATTAAAAACTAAATTTCCTAGATTATCCTCTCCTTTATTTGCATTAAAGAGACTGGATTGTATTCAACTATTAGGAGTTGATTTTTGGTTTACTTCTAATGCACATTTCACATTTCTTTCAAACAAATATATACACCTCAGTATTTTTTTTTTCCCAAGAAAATCTTATACAAATTTTCTTTTTCCATTCTCTTTTCCAAATATCTCTCAGCACCTTCCATTGTTGTCTTTTTTTTTTCTTTTTTCTATTGTTCAACTAATTGATATTGTAAATAATATTTACTACTAGTGATTCCATTAGTTTATTGTCTTTAATTTTTTGAAACATAAATGGAGATATTCGTTAGTGACTCGAAACGGCAAAAAGCTCTAGATGAAACGAGCAACATCTGTTAGTTTATATAATTTTTAAACCTGCAAAACTAATTTAAACATAATTTCATATCAGCAGAACATCAATTTTTTCATCAATTTGTTGATCAAAATTGTAGATTTGGGTAATTTGATTCCACACAAAAAATGAAAAAGTTAAAAATAATTTAATTTTTATTTTATTTAAAAATAAATTTTGTTTTTTATTTTTTATATTTTCTATTTATGGTCTTTCTGTGTTCTTGGATTTTAATTTTGTTTTTTATGATTTTTAATTTTAGTCATATAATCTTTATATAAAATGCTAAACGAGTATGGTCTTTTTTTTTCCTGAAATTACGACTAATAGTTTCTTAATTTAACTTTTCACCCTCATTTTATATAATTCTTAATATAAATGCAAAGTCGAATAAATAATTATAATACTGTTCAAAAGAGTAAAATATAAAAAATAATTAATGATGAATGTGATTGCTAAAAAAAATAATACATACTATAATGGAATGCCATAATATTAACCTTACAACTATTTTTATTATAATTTTTTAATAATAATATATTTTTCTATAATATCAATATTTAAAAAAAAAATTGACATTTTGTAACTGTATGTCCACTTAATCTACATTTTTATCTCTGTGCTTTTTAAAATAAACTTTTTTATTTTTGTTTATCTTTGTATTTTTTGAAAGACTTTTTTATTTTTATGTTTCGTTTCCGCGAATTTTTCTACTTCTATTAATTTTTATCAAATTTTCTATTAAGTTGACCTTTACACTACCGTCCAACTGCCAATTTTCAATTTTCTTACTAATTAGACAGTCAAAGTCAATTTTCCTACTAATTAGACAGTCAAAGTTTAGGTTCCTATCATTGTCCAAATAATTCTGGATAAGATTTTTTATTAAATTAGAAAAAAAAAAAAATTTAGAATAGTCTTGACTTGATAAATAAAGAAAGTCATTTTGGTCCTAAATTTGGATGATATATTCATCAATCATCCAAACAAAATGGAAGCAAAATTTAAAAATATCTCCATTAAATTATTTAAATTTAATTGTAATATCAGTAAAATGTATTCATAAAAAGTTTTGGTCAATCCTACTTTTCAACGGTCAAGCTATGTAGGCTACGAAGTACTTTTACAACTAAACTAGAGAAATTGATAGATTTTAAAAAATATTAATATTATCTTCAAATTTTTTTTGAATTTTTTTTCTTTCTTATTCCTTTTAAGCATTAGAGAAAAGATAATAAAAATTTAAATATTTTTAAATATTTCTTTTCTTCTTTTTCTTATTAAACGTTATACTAATTGAAGAATAAACTAATAAAAATCATGAGATGGAAAAATCTTAACGAGAAGACATTTTGATCATGATATTGATATGACTCCTTGAAAAAGAAAAACACATTGCAATGTAAAACAGTCTGAGACGTTTTCTCTCTTCTCTCTCATAAACCTCAACAAGTTTCCCATGTTTTCTAGGGCTGCCGTCGACCATTTTTGGTCGGCGGTGGCCCAAATCTTGCCTTTTTTAGTAGTTTTCTCCCTAATTTCTTA
>CATIWJ010373093.1:0-12508 GCA_949640765.1 Croton laevigatus
CAGAAGATGAAACAAACCAGGTGGACTTGGAAACAGCAGCATTTGCAAAAATGCATAGGCTTAAGCTACTCAAACTCTGCAATGTAAGATTAAAAGGAGACTATGCTGATTTTCCTAGAACTTTGATATGGTTGAGTTGGCCTGGATTTTCTTCAAAATCTATACCACCCAATCTTTGCTTTGAAAAGCTTGCTGTTCTTGATATGCGATGTAGCAGGCTCAAATGTCTTTGGAATAGAATCAGGGTATGCTGCTAACTTGCTCTTCCGTCTATTTGATCCTCTTTACGGATCAGATTCTTCGATTGATTGGCTGTTTTATTCTTTCTGTTTATTTCAGAATCTTCCAAACTTGAAAATCCTTAATCTTAGCCACTCGCATTTTCTTGTTTCCACTCCTAACTTCAAAGGACTCCTTAATCTTGAGAGATTGATACTGAAAGATTGCATAAACTTAGTTGAGATTGATGAATCCATCGAAGTCCTTGAGAGAATACTTCTACTAAATCTGAAAGATTGCAAGAATCTGAAGAAGCTTCCAAGAAAAATCACAAGGTTGAAATCGCTGGAGGAACTAGTTTTATACGGTTGCTTGAAGCTAAATAAGATCCCCAAAGAGCTAGAAGAAATGAATAAAACAGCACTTGTTGTAGATGGTATTGTCATTAATCAAATACATTCTTCTGAAGGTAAAAGCAAGAAACTCAGCTTAAAATCCTTAGAATCTTGGTTTTCACCCAGAAAAGGCTCAAAATCCTTGACATTTTCATTCTCGTCTTTACCAAGGTCTTTGGCAACTCTGAGCCTTGCTAATTGCAATTTGTCAGATAATCATATTCCTAATGACCTTACCCTATTACCGTCTTTGCAACAACTGAATCTTGGTGGTAATCCTATTCATGCCCTGCCAGAAAGCATTAAGAACCTAACCTTGCTCCATTCTCTTCTGCTGGAACACTGTGGAGGGCTGGAATCTCTTCCAGAACTTCCATCAAGCCTAAAAGAATTGAATGTGAATCGATGTACGTCACTGGAAAGGATTAAAAATTTGTCAAAATTGCATAGAGATTTGGATTTCAGATCTTATGGTTGTGAAAATCTAGTTGAGGTTGAAGGGGCATTCAAATTACAACAACTGAGAAACATTGATCGGGAAATGATCAATGCGTTAGGCTTGTTTGATTTGGAATCCTTGCCAAGCTTTCATGAGGCGAAAATGATTAATTTGCTGACAGGAACTTTTAGAACAACTTCAGTCCAGGTACTGTCCCATTCTTTTTAGTTTCATTTTGTGTTTCTGTTAGTTACTTTTTATGTTAAGTTTTTCTTGACAAGTTCTTTATTTTATGTTCACTTCCTCTGTTGGCAACTTTGGTTGCGTCGGAAATAGATGTTAAAACAAACTCCCTCCGTTCACTTTATATAGGCACAACTGTTTTTTCACAAATATTAACAAAATAGTTTAACTAACATATTTTTTTCAATTTAATCCAAATATACCCTATAATTAAGTTATCCAGAAGAAATACTGTTATTCTACATCTTTGTTGATAAATTGATAAAATATGTTAGTGAAACTACTTTCTTAATATTTGTGAAAAAAGGTTGTACCAGTATAAAGTGAACGAGGGGATTAATTTATTTTTGAAAAACATTTTGAACGTCCATTAAGCCCAACAAGAATTACATTCAATTGCCAACACCAAATGTACTAAAAGTGAAATTTACATTTGCATTTTGATTTCAATGGCACAGGTTTTGAGTGAATGCGGAATATTTAGTATTTATATTCCAGGGAGTGAGATTCCAAAATGGTACACCCATCGAAATGAAGGGCTTTCACTTTCATTCAGGATAAATCGTCTTGAAGGGTACAAAATCAATGGATTGAATTTGTGTGTGGTATATGCATTTAGTGAATCTGCATACTCAAATCCACAATCTTCGATATTTTATATGCCTTCTGTTCATATCTGGAGCAAACCCAATGGCTTAATTTTTAGTTACAGCCCAACTTTCTATGAGATCCCTACAGACCATACATGTCACCTATGGCTGAGCCATTGGAAATTCGTAGATGAATTGGAAGATGGAAATGAAGTTTCTGTTAGGGTAAGTATGCCTCCTGGTATTCAGGTTAAAAGGGTAGGTATCCATTTTGCTTATGAAGAGGAAATTGAGCAGAATAACCATAGTCAATCCCTAATAGCTGCCTCTCCTTGGTATCAAGCCCTCCAAAAAATAGATGTTTCAGGATTCCAAAACAGCCAGTTTCTTGGCTATCATTATTTTAACCGTAAAATGCAGAGAGTTCGTCGGGACATTTTTAATATTTTACTGAATGCCAATTCCCATTATACTTTCGTATCGGCGCTTAAAACCATAATCAACTGCGTCGGCCATGATGATAGTCCAGTTGCTTCGATTGCTTTGACCAGGACGCAATTCTCTGCACGGAGAATTGTTGACCTGGATAGGAAATGGCGGCGGCTCCAGAAAATATGCTCAGAGTAGGCGAAATTAAAGTAATTTAATAAGTGAAAAAAATATTGATAAATTTTGAGTGTTCACAATTACAATGCAACCTCGTATAAAAAATTATGAGAGTAATATCTTTGTTATGCTTTTTTATAATCAAGATTAGAGTGTAATTCTGAAGTTTAATTGCATTAAGCATTATTAGAATCAAAATGTAATTAAAATTTATTGAAATATGTTAGCTATTGCCTGAGATTTTAAAAAATTATGAGAGTAATAATCTTTGTTATGATTTTTTATGATCAAGATTAGAGTGTAATTCTGAAGTTCAATTGCATTAAGCATTATGAGAATCAAAATGTAATTAAAATTTACTGAAATTTCATAATGTATTATCGTTGAAGAATCATCAATCAATCATCATCATCATCATTGAAAGAATCAACAATAAAAAGAAAGAGCTAACTTACCTGAAGAAATATCGAAGAAGCAGCTAAAATT
Organism: Croton laevigatus; assembly: GCA_949640765.1. Taxonomy (NCBI): domain Eukaryota; kingdom Viridiplantae; phylum Streptophyta; class Magnoliopsida; order Malpighiales; family Euphorbiaceae; genus Croton; species Croton laevigatus. The sequence continues at coordinate 2,979 of CATIWJ010373093.1, forward strand.
CCCAAAGGTTCATTGAAGAATCATCAATCATCAATCATCCTTGAAGAATCATCAATCGCCCTTCATCATCACCATTCAAAGAATTAAATCAAAGTAGAGTAGAAATAAGTATAGCTTGCTTATTAATGTGCCAACAAGATTAGATTTAACTAGGCTACAAATAGACCAACTTTAAACATTTGATTTGCCAAATAAAAATTCAAATTTCGCTATAAACCATTAGACTTAAGCTGGTTCTTATAGAAGCTAAACAAACACATTGCAACCGAAGCATCACATTAACATGATAACAATTCTAATCCTTGATTCAAAATCACATTTATTAGCTAACCTGAAAATTTTCTGTAGCTTTTGGACCACCTGGATTTTTAACTGGATGTAGTTTCCTTGTCTATATAAAAATAAACAAAACTGTCTCATTGACAAAAAACTGATGGATTGGGTATTCATACCTTGAAATGCAAAGTCATATTAGTCCAATTCTAGCAACTCCTCACTTGTTTCAAATTTTCAATGAAAGAAAAGAAATCAAAATAAACAAACCCTAATTTCACCAATCCACGTTTAAATTTCAATTGAATCTAATATTTAACTTCACAACACTCATTCATAGGTCAATTGAATCCAATTTTACAAAAAAAAAAAAAATTAAACCCTAAGTAAAATCTAATTTCATATAAATTTATAAAACCCTTAAAATTAAAAGTAATACTACCTCCGTTCTTTTAAAAGTGAGACTTTAGGGCTTTTTGTTGTTCCTAAATAAGTAAGACTTTTGGTATTTTTAGTAGAATGTGGACAATTTTGCCCTTTGTCTTGTAGTGGATGTAATTTGTTTTTAGTGCATGTGAGGTCCACTTTTATAATGAGTGATTGTGAGTTGATTACTTTTTGAGGTAGAATGGAAAGAAAATTATAGGAAAAAAAAGGGTCAATAGTAAAAGTCACAGTTTTTTAGGAATGGAAGTAGTATAACTTTTCAAAGAATTAAAACCTACCTTTGAATTATGCAGTCAGTCACGAATCTTGTAGGCAGCGGCAACGGCAAGAAGGCGATACTAATGAATCTGTTTCTTACCCGAAGGGAGCAAAGTTTTAATCTTATTTGCCAACATGAAGGAACAAATATCGACAAAGAGAGAGAACGAGATATGAGGTGAAGCCGATGGACTTCATGGCCGAGTGAAGGATGCCGGCTTTGGGAACTCCAATTTTGGGTAGGTAAAACAAATCTATTTGAACTAAATAGGCTATACAAATATGTCACTGATAATTTGAGATGAGAAAAATCTTTTGGAATACATCCAATATCATCTACGAAGACTGATCCCTCAAGATTCATAGCTGCTTCTCTCAATGATGTCTTCCATTCACTCATGCCACCATTGTATCTAGAGATTTTACTACATACGATTTCATATTATGGTTTTTAGCCAACGAATGATGTGAAACTCTGGTGTGGGATTAAAACGAAGTCTTCAAGCAACATCATTGATTGATCAGAATGGCCTATTTCTCCCTTACAAGAAAGAATTTAGAGGTATTGATATTTCTAACCGTTAAAATTACATGATAGTGATTTTACGTATCCACTTTAAAACAAATGAATTCAACAAAATTTTGTGGAATTCATTTGTAAATCTACTTTCTCATAATTGGAAAAAAAGTTTTGATTAAAATTAGTAATTTCAAACACATTAAATTCATTTGCAAATGAATTTTATAAGGAATTCATTTACAAATGAATTTTAAAATCTTAATTTATTTTTTCCAAAGTTGGAGTTAGTGAGATATTAGTGAGACAGGGTAAATATTCATTGGATTTAGGTTCAGATTGTAATAGCCAAAAAGAAGACGAAGAACACTAATATTTTTTTTTCATTGCTTCCATTCTCATTGTTCCATTCAGGATCTAATAACATACTAGATGATTGGTACCAATGAGAATTATGATTCATGAAGGCTTCTGGTAATGGCAGGTCATGTCATTAGTTCTTCAAATATTTCACATTCTTATAGAATTTTTTTTGCTTCTGCCAATTTCAATTATTGGCATTATAGATTTAAACATCCATCTAATCCTAAGCTTCATTCTTTATAGTTCGCAATGTTATCAACTGTGAAGTTTGTGATTTTGCTAAGCAAAAGAATGAAACATGTCCTGCTAGTCTTTCTAATTCAAATGAACCTTTTGATCTCATTCATGTTGTTCTTTAGATCCATTTTCATCTGTTCATAATCATAAGTTTTTCTTGACAATTGTAGATGGTTTTCCTAGAAACACTTGAGTTTATATGTTAAATGGCAAGTCTTAAGCAAGAGAAGTTTTTGCTAGGGATGTAAATGAGCAATTCGAGGTTCGTTTTGGTATAAAATAATTCAAATTCAGCTCAAAATATAAACGAGTTGAATTTTCGAGCTGAAATAATAAACAAGCTGAACTTGGCCACAAACCTGAGTTATTGAACCCGTTCGGGAGCTTGGCTTATCAAGCCTGTTCGCAAGAGCTCAAACTTGAGCTCGTACACGATACATTTGAGCTTATCTATAGCGCCCCTTATAGATTTATCGTAGTAAATTCATAAGAGAGCTACACTGTCTGTACTTTAGTATTTAGTCATCTTAATTTTTTTTTATATTAATTCAATTAACTATTACTTGTTGAGAGTTAGCTGATTCAGTAATTTTCAGGAAAGTTCTCAAAGAAATTTCCTAGACAGAACACCATTCCAAGATAGATTCCCAGGAATTACTGGAGGAGTCACAATGGTCCAACTTAAAACTCAGACTCCTTTGACAGAACCCACTTGCACAGTAACGAACTTAACAAATACCTAAAATGTATTTTTATTTCAAGAGTTCATATTATTTAATAATCCAAATTTCAAATATACACACACATTATTTATACATATACGAGAGTATTAAATCTTACACAACATATAATTATTAAGGTTATAATACATGTCACCTAATCCTTATTTATAATAGGGATATACTTATATAATATCTTCAATGCTGGCTGACGGTTGACTTGTCTACTCGGTTCACAAATCTACCTTCCTTCGTTAATACCTATGAGTTAAAACGTTTAACTCGCTGAGCAATTATGTCGAGTGGATACTTTAAATATTGAAAAGCAATAATAATTCAAAATTCAACAATATTTGAAATATATAAAATTCAAGAAAAATAACATTTCATAATAAATCATTTAATAAGCAAAATAAATTTCATCCATACCAAAGTAAAAAGATAACATCGTAAATAAATGAAAATAATTTAATAAATTAAATTTAATAAATTAGTTCATACTCTAATTATCGATTGATTGGCTCTACTAAGTATTTAATGAATACAAGGATAAAGTTACTATCTGTATTTTAGTGTGGCATGGTATTACTCACACCAATTCCGAATTCTGTCTATTTAAACGGCCGTATTCAAAATTCAATATCATCAGTCTCACTGTCGTAGCCGCTATAATTGAAATTTGTATCAAAATCTATTCTGTGTCATAATTCAATCTGTATCACTATTCAATTTGTTCAAAAATTCGCAGTACTGCTTAGTATATGATGCATCATATCTTTATCTCACTAGTTCAACTTATCCTAAGTAAAGCAATAAATATTTACTAGATATGTAAGAAATTTATAAAATTTACTAAATATTGGGTTTACTGCTTTCTGAAATTTTTTTTAAAAAAAAAACTCCATCGCAACATCCATTTCAAAAATTAAACATTTATAAATCATCGTCTTTTCCCACAATCATATTATAAAAATATACTTTATTTTTATCAAAGATAAATTTACCTCAAATAATACGGCGTCTTTATTCCAAATTTTATAGTATTATTTGAAAAAATAACCTCTTTGAAAATTTCACTTTAACTTAAACATAAAATTTCCATTTACTAATTTATAAACATTTCTTTCTTTATTTAAAAAATTATTTGCTAAGCTATTCTAGGTAATTAGAATAGCTAGAATATGAATAGTTTTTAATTATTTGCTAAGCTATTCTAGGTAATTATTTGCTAAGCTATTCTATGATTATGAATTCAATATGTATAAAATTCTCGAAAACATTCGTTTCCGGAATTAAAAATAACTTTAATCAATAATTATATAAAAAATTACTTAATTTATCAAAAATATCATTTTTGCTAAAAATAACACTTATATCAAATATTTCAGAAGATAATTCAATTCATAAAATATTCAAGCAATAAACCACCAAAAAAAAAATTAAAGCAATAATATTTAATCAAATAAAATCACAATTCATGAAAATTAAAAATAATAATCAACATAAAATAAAATCATATAGCTTTTCAAAGTTAAAGTATCAAACCTCTTTCTCGCTCGATTACTCTATTTTCCCCTTGAGTTTCGGTTCTATCTCCTTCGTTCCAGACGGTCCTAAAATCGTTCATATAATTATAAGTATACTGCATGTTTAAATATTTCCATTTATTCTATGTAAATTTTTAGAATGGAATTCTCCTTAATTGTCCTTAAGATGTCCAATAATCTTTGCCCAACATAAATGTGCAATAAATATTTTCCAAAATAAATATCTAGGTCTCTCATGGTCCAATTAAATTTAATTTAAAATATTTAAGCTTAATTTAAGGTCCTTATAATTTATTTGGGTCCTTAAAATATTTAATTCTCAAAATAAATCCAAATTAATTAATTTTATAAGCTGTTAGACTAAAATGAAAAGCTAAAATAAATTTAGGGGTCAATTTACCTAATGAATTTAGGCAAAAGGACCTATTTATAAATGGAAGAAAACTTCTAGAGTCAGACAGTGAATATCAGGAAGCGGAGCCACCAAGACCGAAATTCGGGGTCAAAATGAGGGTATTGTGCTCGTTTTGCCCAAAACGCAGAGGGAGGCTGCTGTTTTGGAGCGTCTTCTTCACCTGAATCTGGCCGTTTCACCCAAAAACGGGTCACGATTGCCGATCGGGTTTTCTATTATAACTTGCGATTCCGGCGACGGTTTTTAGCAAATGATATATGGATCTCTTCATCTTGAAGTCGCCGACCTTTTGGTGGTCTTAGATCGGATGAACGTTGATCGGAGAAGGAGAAAATTGAAGTGGAAGTCGGCTGGTTGATATTATCGGGTTTGAAGCTGACCCGATTGGAAAATGAGTTTCCAGCGACCTTTTGAGGTGTTTCTTACGTCAAAACTAATCACCAGAATCCTAGGAATGGTTTTATGGGGTTAGTTTTTAAAAACAATAGACAGAATAAAAGTTGGTAATAAAAATATATTTTACTTAAGTTTTTCAAGCTTTAAAAATGGCAACCTTGGCTTCCTTTCATAGCCACAACTAAATTGTCTCCTTTCTCATTTCCTTATCTTCTGTAATCCTCTATTATCAACCTTGTTTGCCATTTAATCAAATCATGCACCAAAAGTCTTCATTCCAAATTGTTTGTTTTCTCATGTTTCTACCATTTCACATGGCTTTGTTTGCCACTAGTTAATAATTTCAGTCAATTCTCATCCTAATCTGTCCATTAATTATTCTATAAATAATTGGTAAATTTGCATTTAATTTGACTTGAATTACACTTAATGTGAATAGAATCTACGATCTAATATTAATCTACGATCTAAATTTATTGATTTTCAACTTAATCCTTTTTATAGTTTGTAAATTACAATATTGAGCTGTAACATTATCAATCCAAACTCAAGCCGAGCTCGAGCTTGACAATTTCTTAATGAGTCAAATTCGAGCCTGATTCATGGAATTGAAATCGAACTCAAACTTAAGTATGATTAAATTTTTCAAGTTCGACTCAAAAAGTTTAAAGTTCGCATTGACTCGATTCGTTTACGTCTCTAGTTTTTGCAATTCTCAACTCCATTGTTGAAAAATATGACCCCATATGAATTTCTCTCTTTTCTCCGATTCCTCCGTTCGACCATATCAATGTTTTTTGTTGCTTATGTTATGCATCTACTACTTCCTGCTTCCCATTTAGCAGATACAAATTTGATCCTAAAGCTCAGAAATGCATCTTTCTTGGTAAAACAGCTTTTTGATTTATGATTCATCAATTGACGGCTTGACCAATTTCTTGATTACATTCAAAATTTATGTGTACTAATACTACAATGTTGAGATATTGAAAGTCTAATCCAAGTGTGAGTCTTCATTTTCGTATTCTTGTTTTGATTTCAATTAAAAGATTATTTGTCATGTAAGCTAATAGACAAAAACTACAATTTTTCGAAGAAATTATATAACACAATTGTTATATCAACTCTTTTTTTTTTAACTAACTGTTATATCAACTCAACAATGAGAAGTACTTTATTTCAAACTGCCTAGAATAAAATCTTAGAAGGAATGGTGCTAGAATAAAATCCAAGAAAAATTGATTTACTTTTGAGTGATTGGCTGTTTATAAATATCTAATTCACATTTTATCATATAAAATCCTAGGATTTTGTTAAATATAATTTGACAAGATTTGCTTATTTATATTTTTCTTTATTATTTTTACTTTTCCTTTTCTAAGTTCTTTTTTCTAAAACTTACTTGGAATTAAACTTTGTCACATCCCTTAACTCTAACTACTTTTAGCCAAACTAAGAGAGTCACTCTGTATGTGCAGACACAACTTAGATAATATCAGAATATATATTAAATTACAATTTTTAATTTATTATAACTTAATTACAAGGTACATAAATCTTTAACTAGAAATATTTAGATTTTTTTATAACTACAGTACATGTCAAATTAAATACTTCTTTGCTTTCCACTTTGCCTCAGCTGCGCACTCTGATACTGCTTTTCTACTGATTTTTATCTGTGTGTTGTATCTCCATAACATACAAGTTTAGAAAATTAAACTCGTTAAACATTACGCTTAGTGTGTAATTTAACTATTTGACAGTAAATACATATAAATTCAAATAACATTTTAAATAAAACAACATTTAATGATAATATCTCAAAATGTAAACATACATTCATATTCTCATAACACAATTCAAACATGGTTTATCTTGCTAAAATTTATGTCTAGTTCATGATTTTGTATGTTGTTTATGGAATCAAGTTACTTCCCCTGCTGACTGTTTTCTGTTACTACTTACTTGTTGTTTATTTATTTGTAAGTTACTTGGTTCTTTTGCTTTGCTATACAAGGTAATTTGGTAGACTATTGTATGGTAAAGAATATGATAGGCTATGTAACCACTCTTGGGTGAAGGATTGTGTAAAGGTCGGGTTTGTTGCCAGATCTGACAAGGTGGGCTATGTAACCATGTGAAGGATTGTGTAAAGGTCCGGTTTGAGGCCATAGCCATATTAAGGCGTGAAGAGTTTGGGTAGTAGGTTGTAAGAGTGTTTAGATAATAAGTTTGCGGGGTGTTCTCCTCCAAAGGAAAAGTATTATCCTCTGGAAATTGGCGTATCTGATTTGATGGTGAAGTGTACAAGGGTGGAACAAATCTAGTACCCATGATGGTTTCTTAGTAGGCATTCTGAAGATCAGAAAATGCCATCATCCACGGTTACCGCACCAATAAAAGTCAGAAAAGTGTGTAATCTGACAAATGGCCTCTGTAGTCCTTTGATAGTGGGCAGAGGCGGTAAAGGCAGTTGCCATGAGCATGAGGTCAGCAGCTTAGGTTGGTGTCCTTAGGCAGTGAGGCCGGTGACCCAATTTGGTGGCCCATGCACTAAGCAAGTCGGTGGCCCATAACCAGAGTGGTTGGTGGCCCAGCGCACCTAGGAGGTCGATGGCCCATGACCAGAGTCGAGCCTAAGTGACTTCCCATGCAATCTTAACAAGAACTCTACCCGTTACAGGTAGGCCAAAGCACTTTTGGTGGGTCCCAAAAGTAGGTGAGGCTTACAGATAACTATAAACTTTAAGTTGGAAGTGAATTTAGAAAACTTCCATTATTGTAATGGTTCTTTGTAATAGTTGAACCCAATTCTTGATAGAATTGGAGAAGTAGATGTAGGCTTGAGATTGTAGTCAAATCATTATAAAACCTTCTTTTCATAAACCAATTTCACAACACACCAAATTTTGCAAAAATTTTTTTAAGTCCAACTAATTCTACGTCTTAGTTGGCAAAGGACTATCATTGAGTATAAAAAATTATTTGTTTAAATGAAATAATTTGGTCTTATTTTCTTTAATTATCATATAATAACCTTAACAAATTAGCCATAAAAATTGAAAAAAAAAATCATGACATTTCTAGTTTGCATATTGTTTTTCCTGGTAAATAGAATTGTTGTTACTATTTGAACAGAATATTTTAAATAATACATTGAATTACTATAACATCAACTACATTTATAGAGAATTTGCAATTTTATTTAGAATTTGCTTTATATTTATTTGACTACATTTTAGGACTGATAGATTTATAAAACAACTATAAATTAGATATTACAAAACTAATAATTTTTAAATACAGCCATTACAACCTCACAATTTCAATATAGAAGTTAATTTATACATACCCGTGATGTAAAAACTGTGAACTGAAATGATTCAATTTTGTGTTTCTAAGAGTTTTTTTGACACATAGATATAAACTCACACACCCGGACGTGTATAGAGAGATTCAAACTCAGTTCATTAAGACTCGAGGACAAAGATCTTATCCCCTCTGCTGGCTCTCGACCCTCCCCCACATTTTTTTCCTATAAATTATCCTAAAAATCTTAGAATCAAATTGTTCTATTTAAATCAAGTAATCCTTGCGTTTATTGGATAACACATTTTAGTATGCAAGTTGTCTTAAACATTGTCTTCTAAAATATTTACTCATCCGACCAAATCATTCTTTTAAGCCATTTCTTGGGCAAGATTGAGGCAAGGCATCCTCATTTATGCTTAGGCAACTCACAATAACTATAACAGCCACATTAAATCCTCCAAACAATTATCACACAATTTCAATTCTAATTCATTTGTTACCTTCACATTAGAGATTCTTTGACTATATCCATGGATGAGTTTTGCATCAAAACTCTCCTAAATGAATTACTACCTCCATCTTTGTGATTTCTTTACATTTCCTTTTTTGGTTGTCTTTTTGAATTGTTTACGTTTTTTTTTATAGTAAGTTTTGTAATTGTTTATTATTATTTCTTTTTTGGTATTTGTGAAAAAATAAGTGGTGTAAAGGATTAGTAATTGTTTATTATTATTTATGTATTGATATTTGTGATTTCTTGGTATTTGTGTTTTTAAGGTATAAAGAAATGAGAAAGACTGAGGTAGTATATGATTATGAATTTTATAAAATCATTAAACTCTATAATCATGTTACTACCTCCGTTTTTTTCATTTCTTTACATTTCAAATAGTATGCTTAAGGTGAACTTTGGTGTTGATAATTTAATGGGTTGGGTTAGGTGGATTAAAATATTATTTATATATAATTAAACCACAGTAATCATACTTTATAACTAACCTAAACATACTTTAATCTACCTAACTCAACCCATCAAACTATCAACA
>CATIWJ010373094.1:0-17482 GCA_949640765.1 Croton laevigatus
GTTGCCTAAGGGCTTCGCCCGATCTTATTTCTTCTTCTTGTGTAGGTCCGATTCGGTACCTCGCCAAATCTCTCCTACCGACCCTTCATATCAGACGGCCGGACCATCTCTAGATCTCCTTTTAGTGGTTCGGAACATCACTAAACTTATATATATTCCTTTTTTTTAATCCCCTCTTAAGCAAATTCAAAATACTTATTTTCTGGACTAACCCGTTGATATTTCATTTAGCAACCTATAAACTAAAAGCACAATTATTCTCTTTCAAGAAAAATAATTATTAAACCCATAACAAAATTACGGAAAATTTTTATATGGTGCTTTAGGTTTTGATTAATATATTATTAGGTCCTCCTAGTTTGTATTACAAATTATTCTCATTTAGCAACCCGGATTTTCTATTCCATTTTCTGGCATGTTTTTGTTTTCTTGTTTATGTGGTTTTCGTTTATGGCAGCCCAGGGGGCTACGGTGGTGATGGCAATTTATTTTCATTTGATCGATGAATGGCGATAATCATCAATGGAGCAAAACAAAAAATATTATATTCAAAGTAGATAAAAACATACATTAGTATACCTTATAATTATAGCATTCAGACCTTCCAAGTTCATAATCAAGCAATACATCTCAAAACGTTTCCCAAGTTTTTTTACTGATTGGATTCGCCAAATGGATTCAACATTTTCTCAGAATTTTGTTTCCCTCAAAATCGTTTTCTGGTGAATTCCAAATTATTTCTCACTTTTGTTTTTTAAAATGGGCTTTTTTTTTGGTTTTAAATCAATGCCAAAATGAAGAGGAAGAAGCCACTTTTGAAAATGCAAATTTGTTTCGGGTTTGGAAGAAGAAGATGCAAATATCAATTTAGTCCCTGAAACTTATGTCTTCTTCTTAATTAACCATTAATTTAAAATTAGTATTACTAAGGTTCTTATAATTTTGAATTTTATTCAATTTCAGACAAAATTTTCAATACAAGGTAAAAATTAGTGGGTAAAGATAAGTTGAGAGCGATTTTTAAAATAAATTCAAGCGAGGGTAAAAATTTTTAAAAATACGAAGTTCAGAGTGAAAAAATTATTTAAGGTGGTCTACTTAGGTAAAAGTTTTGTTTTAAATGAACCCAAAAAGGTGCTATTAAGACAAAGTTTAGAAACTAAGGTGTTGGGGGAATAGAAACTAAGAAATAGGGTATTAATTGTAGAAACCCAAAGCTGGGGTCTTTTTATAATTTTGGTGGTAGATTTGATGCAAGCAAACAAAATAGACACTTCCTTCTGCTCCAAAATCAAGATTCAACAAATCATATAGTAAAACTCTAGTGACTTACTCATATGGTCACTACTGCCAGTTTTAGAAATTCTCAATTTTGATGTCACCACTCAATAATTTAGCTACACCTTTTTCTAGCCAGTGACAACAAAAAGAAAATAACAAAAATAAAAATAAAAATAAAAATAAAGAAAAACTATAATTTAACAAGCCTCTAGTAATTAGTAAACATGTTTTATAATGCGCATGAAATTACGTCTAGTTGCATATGACACTTTTTTTAAAAAAAATCTTTAAAAAATTGTCTATAAATTAAAAAATTCATTTCTGGAACAAAACTAAATAGGCAATAGTATTCAGAGTGATTTGTTTTATTTTTTCTTATATTTATTTCTTGATTCCATTCCATTTCACTACACGAACCAAAGTCCCTTTATTTTTGTTTCACAAAATTGTCATTTTTACGGTTAACTTTCAATTTTAACCTTTATTTCAAATGTTACTTATCTACTAATATAATTACGTAGCCTAATCCATACAAAATTTTGCCATATTAAAATATATTGTTATTATTTTCCCCAAAAAAAAGAAAACAGGACACTCTTATTTGGATATAAATAGTAATATATAAGGACATAAATAAGGGGAAAAGAAAGTTATTTGCTCGTAATCAAGCATCAGATTCTAAGGAATCTATATATATATATATATATTTGTATTAAATATTTTTTATTAAATTAATTAAGTTTTAATAACAATTTCATTAGTCCAAATAATGTTTTAATTTTTTGTGCAATTTGAATGTGAAAGCTCATCAAAAAATGGGACAAAATAGATAAACATAAAAATTTCTAAACACGAAAATAAGCATAAAACTAATAAGTTAACATCCATACATTTACATATATCTCTTTCTCCCACTTCTTTAAAATGGAAAGAAAGTATAAAAATAAAATGAAAAGTAAAAACTAATTAACCTACCAAACAAATCTGATAAACTGGAGACTCCATAATTCTCTCGGGAGTAGCAGCTTTAGATAGGTTGAATAGAACGACGAGCCGTACGTTGTTTATTAGGATCATTTATAAGTTGCACATCACCATCCAAGTCATAATGTCGAGCTAAACTAACAAGCACTATAAGGGCACCCAAACACAAAACGGCATAGCATTGGCGACCAAGCTTTCCTAAAAAACTTTCCATTTCTTGATCTTGATTTTTTTTTTAGGCTAAAGAAAGTGAAAGAGTTTTGGTATATAAAGAAGATGGTGTGTTATGAAAAAAGAGAAACAATGGGCAGAGAAATTCAAAAAGATGGGAGGCCATAAGAAAACTGGGGGGCGGGTACCTCATTTTATTCCCCCTAAGTAGAGGCAATGTTTGTCATTTTGTGTATTCTTCAATGAAGCAAACTCTCTTTAGTTTGTTTGGTTGTGACATTTGTATACAAATCTTTTGTCACTTTGTTTTTGGTGGATTTTTTTTCCCTCCTAAACCAAGTGCTACATATTGTGTGCAACAGGGGAGTGCAAAATCCAAACCGACCCGACCAACCCAACCGAACTAGTTCGGATTGATCGGTTCGGTTCGGTTTTACGTTTTAAGAAAAATAAAAAAATAGTTCGGATTAATTCGGGTTGAACCGAAAAAACCTATAAATTTCTTTGTATTTTTGCTGAAACCCTACTAATCCGACCGAACCGATTTTGGTTCGATTCAATAGGATTGATCGGTTCGGTTCAGATTTTGATATGAATTTTTTCGATTTTTGGGTTAATCGAATTCGGTTCGATTTTAACCGAACCCGACCGATACACACCCCTAATGTGCAATCATCACAATATATCCTTCTGCAATTAATTTTGAAACAAGTTATGATTACATCACTAATTAATTTATTAGTTAATGCTATATGTTATTATTATTTTAGACAATCATTTGTTACTATTTAAATTTTATACTTCAATTAATGTTAGGGGTGGACAAAACTGAACCGTAAATCAAAATTGAATCGAACCGAACCGAATAATTGGTTAACCAAATTTTCAGTTCTGTTTTCGGTTCTTAAAATATGTGAATCGAATTTTCGGTTTGGTTTTCAGTTCGCCAGATGGTATAAACTGATTTTTATTTTACATGTAAAATTCGGTTAAAACTGAAATCGAACCGAAAATTTGGTTAACCGATTATTCGGTTCAATTTTCGGTTCATAAATTTATATTCGATTTTGAACCGAAAACCTATTTTTGGTTCGGTTAACTGAACCGGTTTTACCCACCCCTAATTAATGTCATTAATATGTTATAACAAATATCTTGCACTAAACAACTCATACAACATATATATTGATTCCAATGATATATATTCTAATTTTCATATGCTTAAAGCTCAATGACTCCCTTCCCTACATTTGAAATGCAATATATTAAACGTTTGATTAGATTAAATTCATTTGAAATATGATATTATCCTGCCAAATTTACAAAATATTTTTCAGAATATAATTTTAATATTCACACCTGTTCCAATCTCGCAATAAATTGGTTGGATGGGTCAGATACTCACAACAATTTAATTTAATTTAATTTCATACTAATTAAAGAAAGAAATTAATTTTTAAATTTTTTCTAGAAAACTCCATTGTCAGTCTACATTTTTATCTAATTATCCCGTTTATGTGGATGTCCACTATCCTATAGTTTGAAACCCGTCTCTAAACAAAAATGAAGTGGGTATTGATTTTATTTTAACACTTGTAATCATACCAACCGCGCTCAATAAATATCCAAACACTTTTCATATGGGTTTCATGGGCCGGGTACCCAAAAGAAGATTACCACTTTACTTTCATCCAAACTTACATGTGCGGAGTAATAAGGCCAATAACATTTTGAGAGCTCTATACTATACTAACTTTTTATATTAACCCCCTTTTGTGCCTAAATATTAATCTTTCTTCAATTTCTTTTCTACTCCTCTCACCACCACCTTCACCTAATTGCACAACTGACGAAAACCCCTTCGTCTTCCACTCCAGCAAGCAGCTCCCTCAACTCTGGTTCTCCTCGTGCTCGAGGTTGAAGAAACAGTTCAGGTTAGTTAACTTATCATAATCTGATTCAACCTAGAAAATTATAGAAATGAAAGTGATTATGGGAAAAAAATAATAATAGAAAAGAAAATGCAAACTGCAGTGAAAGATTCTGATGTGCCATTTTCAAGCTTTCATAGTTATATTTGTATTCATAAATGAAGAGAGATGTCATGTAGGTAAGCTGTTTGATAAAATGCGTGAAAGTCAGATTTGGGTTGGCCTAAACATGCGGATGAGTTCATGTTTTTTTCTTATTTTTTGAGCAATGGTATTCAAATTTACAAATGGAAGCCTAACAATTGTGACATTAACAGAGGATTTATACCACTAGAAGAAGAAATTATACCAAATTATACAGAGGAATTAAAGCTGGCAATAGAAGAGTGCTAGCTATTAAGTTTTGTTTGGAAGTAAACTCGTGGATTATGGGTAGTAGCTACCCTGAATAAATAATCATTCTATTAAAGCATAATTATTTGTTGATTAATGTGTTTGTCTGAATCAAATTCTGGTTATTTTTGTCTTGATATTAACGGTAAGAGTCCTGTCCCCAACAAAGAATGTTGCAGTGCCTTTTTTTTCCTTTGAACCCAACTGCAACCTGATCTATTCTTAATTCCTGTATGTTTCATCAAAGTTCTCATCCTGGCCACATCTTTCCGGCTCCTAGCGTTGGAGTATATGTTCGATAGCAATGTATATGACCCGTCATTCTTAGATTCTAACTCCTTTGCTGCATATTCCCCAAGTTCTACATTTGCGTGTATCCTACAGCAGTTAAGCAATGCTACCCATACGACAGGCCCTGGTTTCATTGGCATTTCTTCAACAAGTTTCATTGCTTTAAAACGACCAGAGCGACCCAATATATCAATCGTACAAGCATAGTGTTCTTCTCCAGGAATAACTCCATACTCCTCGCTCATGCAGTCGAAATATTTCATTCCCGAATAGCTGCAAGCATAAAGCAGGACAAGGAAAGTTGTACCATCAGGGTAAATGCCTTCTCCCCTCATCTCATCGAAAATCTTGAGTGCTTCTTCACCATGACCATAACCTGTCATTATCGATGTCCAATAAACAGCATTTTAAGCTTCATGTTATCAAACACCATTCTGGCAGCATCAATGTCCCCAGATTTAGAGTACATATCTATCAAGCAATTGGCAACGTAAAGTACATCAAAATCGTACTGATTTCACAGTACATAGGCATGGATTTCTCTGCCGGATCTCAGTGCAGCTAAACGAGCACGTGCCATCAAGGAACAAGATATTGTATATGCGTTTGGCTTTACTAATCTATCTTGTTTTAGCATTTGGGAGAAGAGTTCTAATGCCTCATCAGCTTCTCCATGTTGGGCATATCCACCAATCATAGCAGTCGAAGTTCTACATTCTTATCTTTTGTTGCTATAGAATCAAAAAAGGTTCGAGCCATGGTTACCCTTTTGCTCTGTGTACAAGTCAATTATGCCATTAATAACCAAGAGCTCATCCATTTGATCGTGTCCATTATGACATAACAATTCGTCTCTCTTCCATGAATCAACGCTCCAACCGAAGCACAACCAGACACAAGGGTAATCTCATGTGGCTTCGACCC
Source organism: Croton laevigatus (assembly GCA_949640765.1). NCBI lineage: Eukaryota > Viridiplantae > Streptophyta > Magnoliopsida > Malpighiales > Euphorbiaceae > Croton > Croton laevigatus. The sequence goes on from CATIWJ010373094.1 coordinate 5,976, forward strand.
ACAAGCCTGCATTTGCCTAAAATAGGTGTTTCGGTATTTTTTCCTTTCATTCTCCATTATTAATATTGAACTTGGATGTTTTCTTTTTGTCCAAAATGTGCCATGCTAACCATGTGTTATTTACTAAGTCATTTGCTATTGTGAATCTCTATATATATATATTTCAAAAAAAAAAACACACACACACACATAGGAGCAATTGTACTTTTTCTAAAGATCTGTTAAAAATGTTGAGACAATAGTGATTCACAGAATGGCCTAGATAATTCCAACATCATGGCTGATGTGTACTTCTTTGCTACTGGAACTTTAACATTAATGCTCCTTCAGCCTTAACATTAAACAACAGTAGGTTTTCTGCCTTATCTCTAAGCTTAGTAAGCACTCTTTTGAGACCAGTAATGGCATAGTGGCATTAGATTCAAGTTGTTTTTTTACTCTTTTCATGGATGATAACCACACAATCTCCCCAATACTTCATATAATTGGCTTTTGTAAATTTCTTTAAAACACTTTGCAATAATGGAAAGGCACTTAAACAACAAATAGATTGTTTTATAATCTAAAAGTAAATATGAAAAATTTCAGAGACCAAGAGACCCATACAACAAATAGTTCTAAAGCATATATGAAAAAGAAGAAGAATAAACATTAATAAATAACATTCTAGCAGCTTGGTTTTGAACTTTTGGAAGCCAATACAAGGGGCATGTCATGTAACTTAGAAATAGGAAAACCTAATCTAATTATTTTTACGTTCTTGTTCCTCACCCATTTCCCAACTTAGCTATGTTTTATGACAAATAATTAAAAGAAACTAAAAATGGAAGCGTGCAGCACAAGTGGTGAATATGCTGAACCAATGGCTGTGATTGGTCAGGTTCAAATTTAAGTCTCACCCATCTGTGTGTGCGTGAGTTTAATGACTAAGAAAAAAATTTAAAGAAACTAAAAGTCTAGTCTCTGTATCCTCTATGATTTCGGGACTGGTGTCTTTAACACATAAATTAAATAAAACTATTTTTTCCCTTTGGCTAAATTGAAATCAATTTTAGTTTTTTCTTTGATTTTTCTCATTATTTTTCATATAATATGAGGTGGTGGCTCTTTTTGAAATCAAACTTTATATAGTGACATTTAACAACTCTTTAAATATATAGATTTTTAGTGGATTTCGGTCACGCGCTCACACTTCCTAGTTAGATTATGCGCTAATTAAACTTATTGCATTCCCCTAACTATGACAATTTCATTTTTCAGCAAAAACCCTACCTTTCCATTTTTAACAAATTACCGTTTTATTGGAAACCAGAAATATTTTCTTTTCCAACTTCTTCTTTCTATTAAAAGACTGCCAATAAAGAGCTACACCCTAAAGATTCATACGTTGGCTTTTCTTTCTTTTCTAAATTAGTTATCAATGTGGAATTGAAATCTGCAGCACCAACCAAAGAAAGGAAGAAAAAAAATTGCAAACTGTCCGTATTTTTTTCTTTTTTCTTTTCAAAAGGGCCCGTCCTTTTTTTTTCTAAAATATAGAAATTATAGTATTAACTAGACCTAGGACTTGTGAGTTACAATTAATTAATTACCAACCAAACTTAATGACTTGACTTAACAAATTAAAATAATTTTCAATAATTACATACATCTCCTTTTTTTTTCCCATTTTTGAATATAAATTATCTATAGTTTGACAAATATGTGGAACGAAAATCTAAGTAAACAGCATATTTTTAAATTTGATTTAGTAAAGAGCACAGATTTTGAAAAGGTAGTAAATAGTACATTTGTTTTTGTTTGTTCTTTTATTTTTTATTTTTTACTTTATTTCTTTTAGATAAAATAAAAAAAATATTACAGATTCCAGTGACCGCGGGTAAAAATTCTTGACAAGCAGTGGCATAGTGAAGGTCGGATAGAGTAGAGCATATATATAATTCTTGCCAAGCAGTGGTAGTCAGGCGATGGTCAAATAGTTAACTGAAGAAATTAATATTTTTTAAAATTATATATTTTTTTTTTAAAATAAGGACATGTTTGAAATTTCAATTTATATTTCTGGAAATGTGATATTTACTGCATTTTAAAAATTTGGTACTATTTAATAGCTATTAATTTTCAAAATATGATATTTGCTTCCAAGTTCCCTAATAATAATAATAATAATAATAATTAAAAAATAAATAAATAAATAAAATTTCAGTCATATTTGACAAAAGAAATAATTTCAGTCATAAGATTCTTTCTACAAATTATTCAAAAAATAAAAAATAAAAAATAAAAACTATAGGAGACAATTCAAAATAATAAAAGTACTTTTAGTACTTCTATTTTTAATTTTTCTTTTACTTTTTAAAAATATATGAAATCAGCCTATATATCCTAAAAAGAATTTAATAACCTAATTTTACTTACTATAAAGTTAATCTTTTATCAAACGAGAATTCATCAGGGACTATACTTATTTCATGTTTAGAAGTAGGCATAACCTGACTTGGACCTGCTTCATTATCATTTCTATTATATTCTATACAAGTTAATTCAATTTGGTTATTATTATTATTAGTAGGATGGTGTGATGATGAACCTTCAGCATAATTATTGTAAGGGTGATGAGGAGGAGATGGCGAGTCTGTTTCCCAACCTAAATTCAATCTTCTTGGAGAATTTTGGAGACTGTCCACTTCGTTCTTGTAATACCTAAGTAAGTGCACCGGTGACAAATGGTGCGACGGTGTGGTTGGTCTGCTAGACAATGGGGAAACTGACCCTTTGCTCTGTTTAATGTGTTTTCTTGCTGTGTGATGCCAATTTCTTAATGCTGCAGCTACCCTTTCATTGAATATAGTTGGTTTCATCGATGAACCCATCTGCCAAAATTAATAAATACCATTACAAATGAACTTAAAATTATGTTAGTAATTTATTTTTTTCGTATCAAGTTACCTGTGTCACGAGTGCATAAAGAGGGAGAGTGACATAGCTGCAAAGTATTTGTATGAGGACCCTGTAAAATTAATCATTAACACAAAATTTTTAGATTAATAATCAACAGATTAGTGAGTTATGAGAGTATATATAATTCAATCTTACCCCATTGAAATTCTGATTATTCTGTCCTCCAAATGTTCATGGAAACAAGATTTTATCCCAAATTCTTTCTGAAAAAAATAAACAACATAATCATAATTAAGATGATCTATATATGTATGATCTTGTAAATTACAAGGCATTATGATAGATCACCAAAGAATCAATAACTTACCCAACTCCAAGCAAAAAAAGCCAGTTGAAAAGCATTCTACGCCAAAGAGAGTAAAAATCGTAATTAAAAGATAATTATTTGTTAATTTCAAAGATTATTAATAGTTAAATAAGTTGATTAAAATATAGTACCTGAAAGAGAACAAAGTTGATAAGGTAAAGAATAAGACGTGGGCGGTTGAACCAAAAGAGGTCATCGCCTGGCTCCACGACTGGCTCACCCTTCACTACCTCTCCTCTCTCGATAACTCTTAGTGCCATTTTGGTTATGATCACCTGTAGCTTCATCCCCACTAACAAGATGATCTGCACATGCATTATCCACCGTTGGATTCCGTCACCAATTTTAAACTTTTTTCTCTATTAATAATAGTATTCATACTTACAATTAGTGGAATAAATGGAAGCCACAGATAAGAGTACCAACCTGTACATTATAGTTTAATAAAAACTTAGTCAAATAACTTAGTTCATAATTAAAAAATGACAATATTAAATTGGTGATATTAGTGTGATTAACATGAATAGAAATTAAAAATAAAAGTCAAACCACACCCTATTCGAGTAAGCAGTGAATTGTTTATATCTATGCCGTGATTAATTCTTTTTATTTATTATACAACTAAATTTATATTATTATCTCGATCTATTAATAATCTCCTATATTTTTGCATACCATGAGTATTGAAGAGTAAGAACAGCACCGCGAAGAACCAGATTGGTGGACTGGCAAATGAAGTAAAAAATACCATTAGATGAGAGTCAATGTGTTCACAAGCTTGGTAGACTAAAATGTGTTCACAAGAAAAATGATGTGCGTAACATGCGATTAGGAAAATAACGACATTTAACAAAAATAAGCACAAAATTAATTATGTAAGACTAAGTCAGTCAATAAAAAATCAAACTGAATATGTCAAAAATTCTTTAAAATTGAATAAAATATTATTCAGGGATTAACTTAAAATTAAAAGTTTCATGCTATTTTGTAGATAAAATTGACAGATTTATTATTATTATTTTTTTTTTATAATTCACGCACCTAGATATAGATAAGTACACACATATGTATTTTGTTCGTAGTATAATAAATTGAAAGTCAATATAATTTGAAGACTAACCTTATTCCAACGACCACCTTAAAATCTTCATCCAATGATCTTTTAATGTATTTTTGGAAATCAAATTTGACGTGGCTTTGAGGTGCCAAATGTGCCTAGACCAAGAGAAATTAAATTAATTGTGTAATCAGTATAACTAATCCCTGGAAAAGAAAAATCCTATAGGTACATAACAGAAATCAATTATTTGAAAATTACCACTATAAAACCATGCCTTAATGCCAAATAATCAACTTTAGGCACCGACCTCACAAACTGCCTAAAGAAGCAAACCTGCATTTAATGGAAATAAAATTCATAAGGTTGCTTCAATAACTAAAATGAAATCAAATAAAATTCGTAAGGAGATTCATCTCTAACAGCCACTTGCTATTTTTAAAAATTAGCTATGTATTCTATATTGAATTGATTATAAATTTAACAGTATAATTTTTGTGCCCGCTTTAAGATACAAAGTCAAAGCTTTATTCTTGCATGCTACTGCATCTGATTTCCAATAAAATGGGTAAACCATAAAATATGGTTTCCTAACAATTCATTTTCATTTTTAATACTTCTTAAAAAGTTTGAAAAAAAAAAACATTAAACAAATATAACCGAACATATTTAATTTAATTTTTTTTTCATAACAAACAGAAATAATAAAAAAAAAACCTACAATATAAAACAAACCATTCGTAAATAAAACTAAATAAAAATAAAATAAAAAATTGAAAGGTACATATAAATTACCACCAAATATTAAGTTCTAGTAAATTATCAAATTAGGAAAAAAGGGTAGGTCTAATGGAAAGTAGTTATCAGTGATGACTAAGCCGTATGGCTTCAAAGTCCTATGAGCGTGTGGAAAAGGATTTCCTATCATTTGGATGCGTAAATTATTTGTGTGAATGCCTTTAATAGAAAATAAAAAAAAAAAAAGAGAATCATCAAAATTCTTACAGGTGTACTTCATATTATTTGTAGATATTTTATTTCATTATTATTTCATAAATCGTTTCAAACCAATAGAATGATGAAAAAGTCAAACTAAAGAGTTCAATAGGTGAGATGCCGATGACGGTCGTTTTCTAAAATTAGCCTCATTTGACCGTCGCCCTTCCATTTTTTTGCTTCTAGTAAATTATTTTATTGAATGACATCACGGTGACGATAAGGACCGTATACTCCGTCGACATAATACTACTATTTAAAAAATGCATTTTGTCTGACAAAATTCGATATAATTTATTTTTGCCCGTATTATAGCAAATGATTGAAGAAATATGCATAATCCCCTACGAAAGGGACACAATAAATATAAATATAAATATACATATATGCACACACGTACACATTTTTCTTCTGTAAAAATTCAATTCCTAAGTTGGAACGTACATTATATTATTTTACTTTTGCTCAAAGTAGAGTTGGTTTGTTTTTTACATCATAAGATTTTGAATGGAGCATGCATGCAGGATTTAAATTCGTCGGCAACCTCATCATCAATTGTTATTCTTTTCTACTTTCATATTCATATTTATTATGGGTGCTAATACATAGTAGATAGTGTGCCGACGCACCCCTCTATTTCGTTTCATTCATGACCCTACATCAAACATTTTTTGTGTTGTGCAAGATTAGCATATCGTACACCGGTTTGCATTCTATAATTTCTTTTTTTTCCCCTCCAACTTAACGCTTTCTTAATTTTAAAAATGCATTTTCTAAAGAGTTTAAACCATTTGAAGGATAAAAATATCCATTGGATTAAAAATTTAATCACTCTTTAAATGCATCTAAATGAAAACAACTATTAAACATATGACAAGTTTTAATCACTTATTCATCATCTATCAAACATCTCTTTAAGTGCGTTTTTATTAAAAGTAGGTAGCTAGTATACTTACAATCCAAATAAGGGCAGGAGACTTGGTCCAAAAGCTCAAGTGCCTTCTACCAAATGATGTATCTCTTGCAAATCTGAACCTTTCAGGATCTGTCATTATATGTTATGTTTGCAAATCATTGAAACTTTCTGGTTTATATATACGTATTCAAATTGGATTTAAATGTATGTGTGGACCAACTTACCGTGTGAAAATTGATACTCAACAGTTTTTGTTTCTTTTTCCCACCTTTTCCAACGTTTCATCTGTTAATATCAATCAAAATTAACTCATACAAAAAAAAAAAAAAAAAAACGCGTAATATGTTTTTTATTTGAATCAATAAATTGATTCATACTGCTAGTGTAAGATTTTCTATCATGGGAATATAAATTCTATAGTGTAATATTTGAAAATAATACCTTGGCTCTGCCCAAAACCATTGTGAGAGCGCAATAAAGGACATGAAAAAGTGCTAATACGAATATGAAGATATGAAGTTGATGAATTCCATCTGAAGACACGAACGGCACTTTTCCCTGTATATACGAATACCAATAAATTCAACTAGTTCAAATTACGCAAAATGCTAGAACTCTCGAATTCAATAATTTTTATTTTCTTTTGTTAAAAAACAAATGGCCGTTGGATGTATGCATGCAGTGAGTCTCGATATTAAAAGTAATAGGTCATAGTTTTGAAAAATTAACTGCTTTATAATTCAAACACGGAAAATATTTATACTGTTAAATTAATGGTCGTCATTCTTGTAATGATGAAGATAGGTAGTCCACGGGTTGAAATAATCCGGGGTCTACCTTTTTATTTTCTTTTTTAAACTGTTTGATTTAATTTGGTGTACAGAATAAAAAAAAGAAGTATAAAATAAAAGGTTCAGAATTATTTTATAAATAAATTACACTCAAAACTAAAATTTACAATTTTTATGTGTGTAATTTATAAATAAATTGCGAGCTACCTATATATTTTATTAAAAGTAAACAAAATTTTAAAAAAAAAAAATTAGAGGCCTGACCATTTTGTTCACCAGAGCCACCAATCATTACTCTTATTATAATTATTATTCAGAAAATTCTGGATTTATAGTTTTCTTGATCAAGAATATTCTTAAAGAAAATCTGAATCTTAATCAACTCTTTTAGTCATCACTGAGAACCAACAATTGAAATTTCCTAATGTTCATATACATACAGGAAAAAACAAACATAACTTCAATTTCATGTCCGCGTAAGAATCACGTAAAATTATTTTTTTTTATTATAAAAAAAAAATGCATCAAGAAAAATTTTAAAACTTGACTTATACGTACTTTCTTGTATACTTCTTTTCATTCATTTCAAATTTGACTAATTTAATTCATAATTTCCATGTTAAATTAATAAATTTCGAATAGGATTTATATATTGAGTATGAAGTCCCACTGTGAACCTGATTAAGTACATACCTCACCGCATTCATTTGTAGATGATCCTCCGGCCAACACACGCCGATAATTTCCGCCGGAATTCGACAATATCTTATTGAGAAGTTTCCTCCCGTTCCCTGAATCTGTTTCTGTCTCATCATTAGATGTGCTTATATGTTCTTCCTCTTCCTTGTTGCATGGATGCCATGTAGATCCTATTTTTTCTGATATGCATATATTTGATATTGGACCTTGGAGGACCGTTAGAAGCAATGATATAAACCCTAATAGCATAAGCTCTGCTCCACAAAAAGAAACAATTAATATTATATAAATTTAATTTTATTCAAAGTATATGTTTGATTTTTTTCAAAATTAATTACCTGATTTAATCTTTTCAAGTGCTTCATAAAGAGCTTTTTTATGTCTCTTCTTGAACACCTGAAAAAAGTAACAAGCTTCAGTTTTAATAACTTGAAATTATTGGTGATTGATTGAATAATTATTTTAAATTTTAAATCTTACCTTTCCTATAAGATGCATAACATATTCAATGACTATTGAAATTAAAACCAAAACAAAGCAGACTGTAGCAACTGCCCATGTTGGTGTTTGCTCTAAAGATCTTCCTCCACCACCTCCGGCCATGGCAGCTGGTTGCAATCTCCGATCAGTTCTTCTTGACCAAAAGAAACAGAGAGAGCAAGAAAAAAAAAAGAAAATCCAATATGTAAAAAACCAAGAATTGCTGAATTAGACTAAGTTCACTTCAAAAATCAAGAAAGAAACTGAGTGGGGAGAGAGAGAGAGAGAGAGAGAGAGAGAGAGAAGTAGAGGAATAAGTGATAATAAGGTGCACTATAAATATATAGAAAAATGATACAGGAAAAAAAAACCATTCTTGAAAGGAAAAGTTTATGGGTGCGACAATTTTTGTTTTTTTTAAAAATCTTTTTTTTTTCAAATTAAATATTGAATTATATATACTCAGCCATTAGATCAATTCTAATGGGTTCCAATTTACAGTTTTTGACCCGTATTATAAATTTTACATAAAATAATTAGAATTATTTAATTTACAGTCAAATGAAATTTATAATACATAATTAAATTTCATAAATTGCGATCGACTGCAATTAATTTCAGGGCTGAATATAGACAATTGAACACTTGATTTGAAAAAAAAATATATAAAAAAAATAAAAAGTGAGAGTAAGCAACCCATAATCGGTACCCTGATTGAAATTATAATTCTGTAAAAAAAAAAAAAACAAAGTTGACTTTGACTTTGATTACGCCAACTAGAAAAAGAGAGAGTGACGGGGTTATTTGACTTTATAAAAAAAAATTAAACACGAGATATCAATTTGATCCCAATCATAAAGAGAAGGTTATGTGAATTGAGTGCTATTTGCAGGGAATCTGGCTATATTTCATATGTTTTGTTCCATTTTGAAAAACTTTCAAAGTTGATGCTTTGCCCTTTCTGTCCGTACTACCTCCAAGGAAGTGCCAAAATCAAAATTGCACTTTAAAATTTAAGAAAAGTTGTGATTTCACTTTATTTTGAATTTCCATTAAAAAAACCTTGAACTTTGCGTGCTAATTGCAATAGTTCTCGGAGCGCATCATTTTGATGGAAATTGAAGAAAGTTCAAAAAAAAAAAAAAAAAAAGACTAAACCGGTAAATGTTTATTATTAACTTAAAAAAATTTAAAAGTAAGTGGACTTATTAATTTTTTTTTTTTAATATAGGTTTTACACACACCTAAAGAGGAGGAGATATTTAGTAGATTAAATGAAAATAAACTTCTTATTAAACAAAAGCTTCTTATTAGAGAAAAGCTAACAAGCTCAAGCTTCGGCAAACACCCCTTTAATATATTCAAATGCCAAAAATTAGGAAAACTTTAGTTTTCAATGCAGTTTTCTAGTGTTGGGTATTGTTTGATCATTCTTTGAAAAGCGGTAACGGTTTCCAAGTTTGAAGGACGAGTAAATTAGACACTACCTTTGTTCTTTTGAATTTAAGACTTTACTATTTACTGCTCATTTTTTCCCTAAATTTTGTTCCAAAAATGCACCAAAAAATAAGAGAGAAGATGTAAATTGGCAAACTTTGTCTGCAAGTGGTCTGAGGACTCCTGCAACAAAGTGATTTCAAATCACCAGGCAATGGGTTAGGGGAGGCGAAAATTATCATTTTTCGTCCACCTTTATTTTTTGGCTGCAACATGAAAGTAAGGTGGGAGTATGTTTATTGAAATGATGAAAATTTTAGTGCGTTATGCATCCAAAATTTGTACCCTGATGTCCCCCAAACTAAAAATTTTTGAAACTTTTAAAATTGTAGTTTTCAAATTACAAAATGTTTTTACCACATACACAATATGAAATCAAGCAGTAAACACACTATTAGAAACTTCTTCATTCCCTTCACTGCCCAAAAGATCAATAGAAACTTCTTCAATTTCTTCCTCCTCACTATTAACTTCTTGACACAGTTTCTTCTTCTTCTTCTGAACAACATGCTTTTCAGGGACAAGCTTTCATTTTTACCCAGCGGAAGAAGATGCAGTAGCCTTTCCATGTGATTTTGAGGCATTCACCCCATTTTTCATAACCTTTGCAATCTACTTTATGAAAACTCCTTTAACACTTGCTTTCCACTTCGCCCTTTGTTGAGGGGAGATTGGATCGCTACTGTCTCTCTCACTCTCCATACTTACATATTTGGGCGTTTTCTTAGTCTTAGATTTCCTTCTACTCACCATTTAAGAAGTTCACTGGTGGCGTTTGAGCTTGCTTGGCGGTTGAGGTTGGTTTTCCAGCTATTTTCGAGGAGGAGTTATTACTCAAACACTATGATTAAACGGTTATGGTTGAGTATTAAATGTTGCATTTTTCTCAATTCTTTGAAGGCCAAACGATACGGACATGGCTTCTATCCGAACACTACTTCTACCATATGGTTTTTGTCTAAACATTGCTGTTACCCCTACATGGCATCCAAGTGATACGGACATGAGGACACACATCGACCAGTACACGGCTACGACCAAATGATATGCAATATGATGATCGATGACATAATGATTATATAGTTTCTATCCATAAATTGTTATAACGACGTGATATGGATATGGTGTTATAATTGCGACCCATACATGGTTATAATCGGGTAATAAAGAATATGAGGATATGATTTTTACCCATACGCAGCTTCAGCTTGGTGATATGAAATATGATATTATGGCTTCGGCTAGTTTATACAGCATACAGTTATTCCTTATTCCACTTGGATTCTACTATTATTACCTAGTGGAGTATTGGTACCTAGTGAAGCAATATAAAGAAAAATAAATTAAAAAGCATACAGATAAGACAAGAGGATATGAAATAAAGAATACTTTATAAGTTTAATGAGATAAGCATTAAAGAGTAAACAACATATACTTATTTTATGTTAGGATCATCTATAACCAACATGAGATTAGACATATAAAAGATGTCAGCATATCGAAAATAATATTATCATGCACTGATCACACATTAACTATTATGCGAGAGAAACTACACCTTGACTAAAAAGAAATATTCGAAATTATACATAAAAGATATAGAAATAGAAATATAAGAATGAATGAGTTGTGAAAACTGAAGAAAAAACTTCCAGAGAAAATAACTGCTTTCTCTATTTCTGAATTTCTGTATATTATTATTCACATGTATTATTTACATTTTATACTAGAAGGTTGTATGCTGCACATGTGTGAGACGGTGACTTTGTATTAGGCCCATTCTAACTTTACATCAGGCCCATT
>CATIWJ010373196.1:0-11788 GCA_949640765.1 Croton laevigatus
CTAAGGCAAAAAAAAAAAAACTCAGGCAAAAATCAAATGAGAAACAGCTGAGTTTTGAAACATAAAATCAAAGGGAAAAGAAAAGAATAGAAGAGAAGAAGAAACCTGAAGATGAAGCTTGAGGCGTCCACGTATGCGTCCACGACAGGAGGAGCGATGACCACGACAGGAGGAGCGGCGACCTGCGCGGCGACTAGGCGGGACCAATGGCTACAGATCGGGATCGATGGGATTTTGAGGGAGGCGGCTGCAGGCTGTGCGAGAGAGAGAGAGAGGAAAGGGAAAAATGAAAATGAATGTAGGAAATTAGGGATTTAGTTAGGTCAGACCAGAATTTTGGTCGAGTTCGGTTTTATCGTGTTTTAAACCGAACCGACCCGAACCCGAACTTTTCTTAATATATTCCCCCGAACCGAACCCAAAACCCGATTAAATCAAACCGAACTTTTCAGTTCGGTCGGGTTTTTCGGGTCGGTTGACATTCTGAACACCCCTAGGAAATAAAATATATTTTTATACTCTACCTGGTTAGTGGAATCTAGTGGTAAGTATATGTCGATATATGGGCAAAACCCTGTACAAGTGATATAATGATGTGTGATAATGAAATGAAATGAAATGGAAATCGACCTGGGCATAACTACAGTTATGGCTCAGAAAACGGAAACGACCCGGCGTATTAGAGGAATACGGCCATGATGGAAACAACACGGCGTATCAGAGGAATACGGCCGGAATGAACAGCCCTTGGTCTTATCCTCAGAATCCGATTGAACCAGTAGAGAAATTATTTGAAACTGATTAAATGAGGATTTGAATCGCGTAATTGAATTTTTGATTTAATTGTTATACAGTGCATTTATATTTATTATTTTCTCCAATACATGAAATGACTTTGTCAACTGCAGCTAAGGACTGCTGTCTTATAAATTGATTTGTGAAATGCTTTTAGTAAATAAATTATATTTATTATATCCACTGAGCATGAAGTTGCTTAGCGAGTTATTTTTGTAACTCGCAGTTCCGCAGATAGAAGAATCAAAGTGTTAGCAATTTCCTGGTCAACTCCCAGAAGAACAGATGTTGGTGTAAACTCTTGTTTATTATTTATCATAGATTGACATGTACTAGTTAAGTTAGAACATTAAATTATTTGAATACATGTGTAGTCGTTATTTATATAAAAAAAACAATTTGGGGTGATTCTTAATATTTCATATTTAAGCATATGAGTTAACGAAGTTAAGAAGTCGCGTAACACTTCAGTCTGACGTATCCATAAGTTAGATTTGGGGTGTTACAGAAACACTTTAGTACAATATGCATCCATAAAATAATTTAGCTCTTTTACTTTGCTTAAGGCTCAAATGTTTTTGCTTAAAAAAACTTAAGACTTTTGCTTAAAAACTTAAAAGCTCCCCCTCAGTTAAAGCTTACTTTTATGACTCCCCTTTTCTATATGCAACCGTTGTGTCTCCATTCAAATTCAACAATACTGAGAACACAACAAGAAAAGGTTTAGTTTTAAAAAACAAGAACACTCTCCACCTCAATGAATGCTTTACTTTTTATTTAAAACATAACATATATATCTTTTCCCCAAGAGTAAATTTCATTAAATTAAGTAGAAGTATATGAGCAAAAGCATTTAAAGTAATATATATATATATATATATATATATATATATATATATATATATATATTTTCACAACTCACATCTCTTCTCCCTCTTTTGTCAAAAATATCAAAAAGAGTTGACAAAAAGAAAATCATTAAAGGATAAGAAGAAGTATGCAATAAGCAACAAAAATTTGTCAAAAGGTTAGAAAAAACTTAATTTTCTTTAAAAACTTCAATCTTCTTTAAGAGATTTATAAATTGCTAGGATGCTACTAAAAGACAACTAAACAAGAAGGATAAAATTTGAGAGAGGAAATGTTAGGACATTTTGAAGTGGAGTCATGGACTTTTAGGCAATATTTTGAAGAATAATGACCAAAAAATTGTTAGAGCCCTAGTAAAATGAAAAAGAACTTTAGAAAACATTTGTTTGGACTTATTCTTGAAAGGAATAATTGTCAACCACTAAGCAAAGAAAGCACAATAGAAAGGTTTTGAGAAAAGTGGCTTTAGGGTGTTTCATGGTTATGGACTTGACTTATTGAAAAGCTCTTACCAAGAGAGAAAAATTTGATCTAGAGAAAGATCTCTAAAACCAGTAAGGGTTTCGGTAGATAGATTGAAAATTAAGTATTAAACATTCTTAGAATCTTGGCTACTAAGTCTAAACAACCAAAAATTCTTTTTAGTGGGTTGGTTTTCCTTCTCTCCCTTATGAGTAGGTTGAGGTTTCTTCTAGTTACTCTAGACAAGTTGAAGAATAAAGAAGAAGAAGATTTTTAAATGAAAAGTCTTTCAAAAATCTTAAGGAGAGTTTAAAGAACAATTATTAAAAACAATGGTTGAAATCAATTATTGACACCAAAGTCAAAAGTATGTGGAAGATGGATTTTGAAAACTTGTTTTTATGCTCTTTATAAAATACTTAAAAGGATTTTGAAAAAGCATTTTAGCACAAAAATTGAGAGCAATAAGCAAAGCAATTCTTATCAAATTATGCACAACAATTTTAGCATACATGCACAAATAACAAGATATATGCATATCATACCAAATATGTCCAAAGATTAAAAGATAGATTTTATAAAGCATTCGAGCATAATAATTTGAAAAAGTTATTTTTAATCATGCATAAATGTTGTATGTTCTATAAACAAATGAACTAATATGTGCACAAATGACTTGACAAATACATGATCATACTATATATGCTTAAAGATAAGATTTTATAAAAATAATTGAGCATACCAAATAAGCGTATCAATTTTCAACTAATCATGCATAGCAAGATTTTACATTTTAGATCCATAAACATGTCAATTTATGCTTTAAGTCTAAAACTAAGTAGAATTATTAAATTGTACCTCTACATAGTCTTTCAATAGACTATACAAATGTACCTTGTCACAAGCTCAGCTACTATTGCATCCATCCTTTCCAATCATCTTGACTCTTTAAGGTTGAAGTGGATGCCATTCTTTGTTGAGTTTAAGTTCAAGGAAGAACTAGGTTCTTTCCTTGAGACTTATCTCAATTGCTCATCAAAACACTCACACAAAGATGTTTAGTAGCACTAATATATGATATGATTGCACAACCAATTAACTCATATTTAGACTTATGTAAAAAGATATGATGTTAAAGATCAATTTTCAAAATTTGTTTAAGGAAAAATTTTGTCATACATATAAAAAGGTTTAAAAATCATATGTCAATAGTCATTTTTGAAATTATTTAAAAAAAAAAATTCTTTGACATTTATTTGAAAAAGTTTAAAGCTTTTATGTCATGCGAATGTAAGCAAAAAATTTAAAACCTAGAAATTTAGCAATTTTGGGCAAAAGATTTATCAAAGAGAAAACCCTCTTCTAGACTATAGCTTTAAGCTACATACCTAACATTATTTTTATTTAAGGCACCAATCTAATTAAGCTCATTGCTAAACAAACATTGGTTACCAATAAAAGATTAGCTAATGGGGTTTTGGAACTAAGTTCCATCCCAATTTCACTCAAGATGGTTAAGTTATAATCTAACTCCACTTTAACCCACAAAGACTTTATCAAAAGGCTTAGACATAATTGAGAGAAGGTAGCAAATAAATATCTACATGAAAGAATTAGGAATACCTTTCCACACTTCATCTAGATTTAGCTCCTTTATAAGATTCTTTTTGAATCTTTTCTCAACATCAACCTTGTAATGGAGCTAGACTTTTGGTGTCCATGTTGATATGAGTTAATGGTTGCTATCCTTGATAGCATCTACAAAACTAAAAGAAGTACATTTCCCTTTAATCAAGGGGATTAGACTCAACTTATATCAATTGTAAGGATTCTTTAATAAGCATAAAAGCCTTATTAAAGAATATATAGGGTTTGCTATTTAAAGTTAACACCTACAAAGATTCTTATATTTAGGATGGATAAAAGAAATTCAAGATTGTCCCAAGTGTTATAAAGCATTTGCATTCATACTTTTAAGATGCATACATTGGGTATTTTGTTTTTTGAATACCTAAAAACAATTTTTCTCAAGATTCCTAAGAAAATGATTTGTGAGATGATTACAAAATTTAAGACTTTTTCCAAATGCAAATTTTAATGAAAAAAACTAGTCATCTCATTAAAGAACTTGATTTGAATCAATAAAACCATTTAAGAAGAATTTTATGGGAAAAGCAAATATATACCAAATAAAATCAATGAATTTCTTCCCACGAATACATCAAACATTTAAAGCACAATGGTTTTAGAATCTTAAGAAACATTTTGAAAATAATTTGAGAATATTTTTAACAAATGGTCTCTGAAAATCAAAACTTATATTTTTGACCAAAAATATATATCAAAATAAATATCAATTTAGCCATCTTACTACAAAATTTTGACTTATTCATATGAAACCATTTATTAAAAACTCTTATGGGAAGTGTAAAAGATGATATGATCATTTAAAAGCATAAGCAAGATAGAATTTTTATGATTCTTCCCATAATCACTTCAAACATTTAAGCCAAAATGGCTAAAACTATAAATCCTTCCAGGACCTATGAGGGAAAAAAATAGCATGCAAGAAAATAGATGTTTCGAGCACTACAGACTAGGAAAATTTTAGGTCCAAAACACAGCTGGGATGTCACATGCAAAACCAAGTGTTGAGAGCACGACGAAAAGAGAAATCATAGAAAATAGCTGGAGGAGTGTCACACGAGTAATCTAAGTGTCTCGAGTGTGACATTGTAAAAACAATTAAGAAATTTTAAAATGTTTTAGAGGATTTTGGAAAGGTTTGAAGATAATTAAAAATTTTACCCAATTATAACATCAATTAGTACAAATGCATAATGCAATTTCAAAATTAGCAAACCTAATAGTATAAACAAAAATAATATAAAAGAGTCAAGGATATACAAGTAATTACTTCCTTTTTGAGCGGGATTGGAGATGCTTCCGTTATGAGTAACCTTCACCCACTTTGCTCTTTAGATGCTTGACTTGTGAGAAGGTTCCTTAATCAAGTCTTTCTTCTTTTTGAGCTCCAAAATGTTAATAGTGAGGCTTATCCTTCATTGTCTTTTCAAAGATTATCTCAAAAATGCTTAAACACTTAACCAACTTGTTAATAGTAGAGTTGAATATAAATGAAAGGAAAAATTCTACATTTTGTCTTTTGAGATAATATTAATCACTTTTGTAATAACATATTTAATAGAGTCAAATTACTCATTAAACATCATTACGAATTTGATTAATATTCACATAAAGTAAAGAATAAGGCAAATTATTAAATCATAAGTTGAGTTTTAACATTCTTACCAACCAAGCCAATACCAATTTACTTACCTTTGGCATTGTTTTCAAGTGTGATGTGTTTTTATCACCCAATTTAGTCCATGTGGAGAAGGCTTCTCTTTTTCCCCTTTATATGCCTTGAGCTTTCTCTATCCATCATCAACAAGTGTTTATCCATAAAGCTCCTTAACGCATACCTACATGAAGTTGATTAATTGATTCTAGGATTTTGGATCCTTGATGGTTAACATTGAGGTCCTTAGTGACCAACTTTATATGCATCAATCTTATGAGACAATTTGAATTTATATGACCATTTCTATTGCAATAATAACAATGTTTAATTGGCCTTTTGAATGATGCATGATTTGCTTTTAATTTTTGAAAGCTAGACTTAGAAACATAAAGTTTGGAGCCTTCTTATCTATCATGCTTATTCCCTCGAGTATGATGACTAGGTTTCTTTACTTGAAACCTAGCTTTGGAAACCCAATTATAAGAGGTCTCTTCATGAATACTTGAGCAACAATCCACTCTAGTTTTCTCATTATAGTTCCCATTATAATGAGATATATGAAATGGTTTCTTATTTTCAAGAAACCTATCTTTGGATGCATAAGTCCTAGAGAAGGCACAATAATGTCTAATTTTATGCTTGTTTTCCAACTTATGAAATGTATGAAATTTCTCTTTGGATTTAGTAATCCTTTGAGTTTTATCTTTTACTTTCTTGGAAGTAGAGGGTTTCAATGAATGCACACATACATTTCTTGGTTTTTCAACCAATGCATGTTAAGGAATGCTACAAGATGCAACACTAACATTTTGGTTAGAGAATTGATCTTCCTTAAAATCCAAACCTCTAAACACACATACAGACTCACTATGTTGCACATTATTATTAATGACTTGATTCATATCATAATCAGTAAAATAATTTAAGCTCAAATTATCCTCAATACTATGAGAACTTACACAATTATTAGTCCTAAGTAATTCATTTAAAGTTCTCAATTTATCAACTACTTCTAACAACCAAGCATGCTTCTTTTCTAAAGACCCATATTTAATCTTATAAAAATTCATTAATTCAAAATAATCATTGTATTTACACTTAAGCTCATTTGGCTCTTTTACCACTTCATTTACACATTTATCATCACAATCATCAATTAGCAAGTTAGGCTTAAGAATTACCTCATTTGATGATTGAATAGGTGAAGTAGGGCATGTGTTGTAAGGTTCACTTTCTTAAACTTCTTCAACACTTCGGCAAATGTTATCCACCTCTTCTTCTTCCTTTGTGCCTCCATGAATTCTCTCCAATGTTCTCCAAATAGAGAAGGCACTTGGGCAAAATTGAACTCTTTTGAGTTCATATCCACTTAATGAGTCCAAGAGGTAGGACATTCCTTGTGTTGAATCTCTTAAAGAACTTGATCTTCACTCTATTATATTCTTGGAATTGTCTCTTGCTATCCTTTTTCATTCACCTTAGTAAGAGGCTTCCATTCTTCTAGGACGTAGTCCCATAATCCATAAGCTTCAAGATTAACCTCCATTATCCTTTTCCAATAGGTGATATCACTTCTATTAAAAGTTAGCCATTTAACTAACTCCTTAAGCTCTTGTAATGTTGCCACTAGATCCTCCTTTGTAATTAAGCTTGGATAAAGGATTTAAGCTCTGATACCAGTTATAGGCTCGGTGGCAACTAAGAGGGCAGGTGAATTAGTTGGTTAATTAAAATTTTGCTAAGGTGCGAAATGTGGTGGATTTGAACTTTGATGGGATTCAAGGAAGTTTATGGAACTTGAAAGATAAACAAGAGATTTTATAATGGTTCGGCTCTGACTCTAGACTACATCCACTTCTTCGATTCTCCCTAGAATTGGGTTCCACTATTCAATTAAGAATACAAAGAGAGGTTTTGCAAGTTCACCTCAAACTTAGAGTGTATAGCTAACTCCAAACTTTACAACACACAACTTCAAGTTTATAGCTCACTCAAAACTATCAATAAAGATGTTGACTTTTTTAGCTCGCTCAACTAACTATACATAACAATGATGTTGAGTTTATAGCTCCTTCAACAAACTCTTACAACAAAATACATTTCAAGGATTAAAAGAATGAAAAGATGAAAAGAAGGTTGTTGACAATTAAGCTTGAGTATTCAGTAGTTGATCCAACCTTCTGAAGGCTATATGAATAGTTATTTATACACAAACTTTGAGAATATAGTCGTTGCTCTTTGAATTGAAGTTCTTCTAACTTTTTGCCAGACTTACTAGAGCTGTACTTAAATACTTGAAATACCATTATTAAATCACAAGTTCAAGTAAGTTTGTTAAATATTCAAAACTGAGAGATTTTGGTATTTTGAGCACAACAACAAGGGCTAAAAAATATGTCAGAATTAATGCTGAAAGAAGGATCTCCAAGGCTACCAACCAAAGATCTAGTCCTCAGGATGCCTACTTGGGAGAAGGATTTTCAGATGGCCAATCGACGAAATATGAGAGGGAGAGGCCAAGATCGCAAGGCTATTCGTGAAACACGAAGCCAAAGTAGTAATTGCAGATATACAAAATAATATGGGGCAATCACTTTGCCAAGAATTTGGCTCTGGAGAAACCATTTCTTGCGCAGTCGATTTAGCAGTTTCCAAGTATGGAAAGCTAGATATACTGTTCAATACTGTTGGAATTGGAGGCATACCCGAACTAAGAATCTTAACAATTAATAACAAAGATTTCAAAAAAGTGTTTGATGTAAATGTGTTTTAGGCATTCATGTGTGCCAAGCATGCAGCTACGGTTATTAACGCAGCTGAAGAAATTAAAAAACAAGATAGATCTATAAGCTGTTTATTAATGGAAATTAATGCCAGCAAATAGCTTCTAGACCCTATTGATTCCAAGCGAATACTAAAAATTAGGCATCCAAACTCTAATTGATTCCAAGCAAATACTAGAGATTTGGCATCCAAAAATGAAATTTGGGGAAAACCATATTATTGGCCATAACACATCAAAAACTTCTCCCTTACAAAATAACAAAATATGCCTTATATAGGCATAATAAAAACCCTAAAACTAATCTAATAAGGAAAATAAAGACTAAATAGAAATATAACCTAAACCTAATCTAATAAGGAAAATAAATATTCTAATCTAATAAGGAAACAAATTACTTATCCTAATACAATATAATTTAATTAATAATTATAGACTAAATAAAAATATAAATATACAATTTCCTAAATATACAATGATAGTTGAATTATGAAAACAAATTGATTCTTCTTCTTCATCGTTCACCCATTCTTTTGAAAATTCATCCTCGAATTTTGCAACGAAGAAGAATAAAAACTATTATTGGAGCCTTCATCAACGATGTTTTCTTGCTTGATGTAAGAAATATGAACTCCATCAAAGTGGGATCAATCATCTTGACATTCTGCTTACAAATAAATAAATTTGTAGGCATAGGATCATTAGAGCAAATAAAGTCAGTAATCTCATTAAAAAATTATTAGCTCTATCTTCACCAATGCTTAAATTATTCTTCCCTATAGCACTTTTTCAAGTTCTTCCTATTCCACTTTTGGTGTAATAAGAACGTATTCAACCACACCAACTTCTCCTTGCTTTGGTAATAAATTACCTTCTTGCTCCTTTTCATCATAATACTCGTCATAAATTGGTTTTTTAAAATTCATTACTTTAACTTCCTTCTTAATCTTACCATAAAAATTATGGAACAGCTCTTCATAATAATAATCATCATCCCTTTCATTCCCATATGCATAAAATCCATCATTATACATATTCTGCCCATGGTTAGTTTGCGTATTAGTCCTATTTTGGTTGGCTAACAAAGCATCCATCTGTTATGTCATCTA
The DNA here is from genome assembly GCA_949640765.1 of Croton laevigatus. Taxonomy (NCBI): domain Eukaryota; kingdom Viridiplantae; phylum Streptophyta; class Magnoliopsida; order Malpighiales; family Euphorbiaceae; genus Croton; species Croton laevigatus. The sequence continues at coordinate 9,323 of CATIWJ010373196.1, forward strand.
CTCCATCATACGCTCCATGCGTTCATTGATTCGTTGCTCCATTTGATCTAGGCATTGCTCGACCTGCCTTAGTTGACCACGTTCATACACTTCATCCACCCGTTGTTGTCTCCTTGGCAGCATGACTATTTTCTAGAAACGAACTTAACTCTGATACCAACTAATGCAGTGGAAGTAATAAAGAAACAAAATAGATCTATAAGCTATTGATTAATGCAGATTAATGCCAGTAATCCAAACTTTATTGATTCCAAGCGAATACTAGAGATTAGGCATCTAAACTCTATTGATTCCAAGTGAATACTAGAGATTAGGCGTCCAAAAATGAAATATGGGGAAAACCATATTATTGGCCAAACACATAAAAAACTTCTCCCTTATAAAATAATAAAATATGCCTTAATAGGCAAAATAAAAACCCTAAACCTAATCTAATAAGGAAAATAAAGACTAAATAAGAATATAACCTAAACCTAATCTAATAAGGAAACAAATTACCTTTCCTAATGCAATATAATTTAATTAATAATTATAGACTAAATAAGAATATAATTATACAATTTCCTAAGTAGACAAGGATAGTTGAATTAAGAAAACAAATTGATTCTTCTTCTTCATCACTTATCATCCCAAACAAGAAAGGTTGTATATTATTTACATCAAGTTTAGCTGCTGTTATGATTTTAGGTTCTCCAATTGCATACACAGAATCAAAACATGCATTGATTGGGCTTGCGAAGAACTTATGTGTAGAATTGGGTCAACATGGGATTAAAGTCAATGCTATTTCGCCATTTGGGGTTGCTACTCCCATGTTTAAAACTACCTAGGCAATGGAGCCAAACAAGTAGAGGATGTGATTGCTTCTGCAGCTACACTAAAAGAAGTAAGCTTGGAAGCTAAAGATATTGTAAATGCAGCTCTATATCTTGAAAGCGATGAATCCAAGTATGTTAGTGGTGTTAATTTAGCAATTGATGGAGGATATAGCCTTACTAATCCTTCATTTGCAATAGCTATGCAGAGCTTGCTTTCTTAATATTGGGATGTCTTAATCAAGATATATGAACTTTGAATCCATTGTTTGAACTTTCAATTTTGCTCAAAAGGTCTATCGTTTCATCGCATTAGACCGACTGATCATGTTTACTCTTTTGCTAATTTTTATAAAGCCTTAATTTAGGGGTGGGCAGAACCGAACCGTGAACCGAAACCGAACCAAAAAATCTGTTAACCGAATTTTCAGTTCGATTTTCGGTTCGTAAAATATATGAACCAAATTTTTGGTTCGGTTCAAAAAGTAAAAAATGATATTTTTACGTGTAAAATTCGGTTAAAACCGAAACCAAATCGAAAACCGCACCGAAAAATCGGTTAACTAAATTTTCGGTTCGGTTTTCGGTTTATAAATTTTTGGTCGGTTTTAAACTGAAAACCAAAATTCGGTTCGGTGAACCGAACCGAACCGAATTTGCCCACCCCTACCTTAATTATATCTTAAAGCAACTTTGATTAATTTAATTCCTCATTTGGCATCTAGATATTTCGGCACGTGAAGGTAAGATACAAGACAATAAGTTAGTCGACCTTATAATGGCATCAGATTCTTTGGCCAATTTAATATTGCTAATAATCAAATAATCAAATTAGTCTAAATGATTGTAATATAAATTAATTTTAGAACAAATATAAAATTGCTACTAACTAAATTTAATCTGTCTAACAAATAATTTATATGGTTTAGCACACTTTTGAGTTTTCTATTTAAAAATATAGCACATCTTAAGTGCTTTTACATATATGCCCCTATTTTTAAAATTTTTTTATTATTATTTTTAAAAATAAAATTTAAAAAAAAAATCAAATTAGAAACTGCAGAGTTGCAACTCACCTATGGCAACAACTTCAAGCAACCGCCCTCGCTGCGTCTCTGGCCACCACCACCGACACACACCCCACCAACTTATAGTTGATGTTCCGGCGAGTCCAGCGCCGTCAAGATCGCTGTTATCAGTTGCCAGTAGCCACCGCACATGCCGGTCAATGTAGCCCCTTGGAAAAAGGAAAATTCTACAAAATTTTCCGTCCAGGTTTGCGCAGGCCTCCGTCGATCCTATGGCAACGATTTTGGTGTTAAACGACTCTTCTTCTCTAGCTCTTTCAAATCTAGTATGGTTCAGTGATTGATGTCGCTGTTTTCCATAAAATCTGACTTTTTTTTGCATGTTCTAGCCATATACAGCGGCGTCACATAAAAGTAATACCATATTTGGAATCTACGAGTCGAGAGCTTTCCAATGACATATATCTCCTTTGAAATTTTTCAGCGACTAGCGGTGATGACTAGGGTTTCTGCAGTGTAGGAGGTGGAGGTGACCTAACATTTTTCAATTTCGATCCCTCATATTTTTTTACTTTTTTATAGACTTATATTGAGTAATATATTGATTTATATTGACTAATATT
>CATIWJ010373314.1:0-14192 GCA_949640765.1 Croton laevigatus
AAAAGAGGCTCTTAGATTTATTTTGGTGTTAAACATTTAATACGTTAATTCGGGAAAAATATATTTTAACAAAAATTTGACGAGAAATTTAAAAAGGTGGCATTAGCAGGACAAATATGACATGGCACTAGCAGGACAAACATGACGTGGCAAGGAGAAAAAGAAAGTGGAAAAAATTGTGGAATTTTTTATTGAGTTAGTGGGTGTACTTTTTATTGTATTTTATTGAGATAGTGGGTGTTGTCAAATCATATTTTTTTTGGAGTAATTTTATATTATAATGTAATGATTAGAAGAATAAGGGTATTTTAGGATAAACGTAGAGAAAATATATTTTTTCTTAATTCACGTGTGAAAAGAATTTTTACTTTATAAATGAAACGAAGAGAGTAGATAAGAGTGGATCCCATATAAATTATTTGGAATTGCCGTCCTGTGGTGCATGCAGTGCGAACCACACGTCTTTAGCAGTGTATCGTCTTCTTCTCCATTATTGCTTTTCAGTTCCTTCCACCAACCAATAATTGTACCTTGTCTATGTAGTGTATGTTTCACGTGATGTCTTCCAAGCATTATTATTATTATTATTATTTTTAACATACACATACACACTCAATTAATATAATATAGTAGAAGTGGAGCTTGAGGATCAAACTTGGAGCAGCTGAGAACTCATGGAAAGTTGTGATGTCTTTCAAGCATTATACAAATGTAAGGAATTCACTACACAGCAACCTTAATAGTCCACACATCCACTCTCCCAAAAGGACTATAATTATATCAACAAACATTTACTTCACCAAATTCATCGATCATTAGGGGTTGGAATGGCGTAGTGGTTGATACTTACTTCAACTCCTTAGCTTACCTAAGTTCAATCCCATATCAAAGCTCCAACTCTTCTAATTTACTAATTGGATGTGTGTGAATACTTATGTCAAAAAAAAAAATTCATTATTCATTAATTTGAAATTTAATTTCATGCTTGGAAGATTTTTCTCAATTCACTTAATTATTTATATTTACTTTTAGGGATATAAACTTTTGCACCATTTAGGACTCTTATATTTCAACATTATTTTGACAAATTAAGTAAATTTAGGACAAATAAAAATTAAGTAAAGAAGTTTAAGAAATAAAAATTATACGAATTTGGCCATGAGTTTAAAATTTAAGCTCAAACTCAATTTATTTAATTTTTAAACTTATTTTATTTAGTTTTTGAATAAAATTTTATCTAGTTCAATTGCAAATAATTCACGGAACACCTTTTTTTGAATGAGCGTCAAAATGATATGTTAACATGATTTGGTATTTTTAATTTTGGAAAATATAACTTTTATAAGTACCAAAATAGAAATTAAATTATCTACTCATTTGTTTAATAATTTCATTTGAGAGGAAAGTAGCATAAATATCTATGTTAAAAAAAAATTAATATTAGATTTTTTTAATTAAAAAACTAGTTATTGAAAAGCAAATAAAATCACATGAAGAAATGTGCCAAAAGTTGAAAGGTCACCATCATCCAAAAAAATTAAACTGACGGTTCTAAATCTGTACAGGAATCTCTGTGTGGTGATTTTGGGACTGTGGCTAGCGCAAGGTGAGACTAATTATTTAGATTTCAAGATCAATATTATAAATGTGTAGACAGAAACTGGTAAACAGAAAGGATTCCATTCCATTTTAATGTGGAAAATGAAAATTAAAGGACACAGTTTTGTATTATAAATATATATTAAGTCATTCAATCCAAATGAGTTGGCCTTGTGGTGAGGTAACGTCATCAAAGATCAAAGGTCACAGGTTCAAACTCTCTTGGGGTAACTAAAGTCAAAAAAAAAAAATATATTAAGTCATTCATTCAATTGATAATTTAAACATCATTTTCGAAGCAATAACACCAAATGAAATTAGTGCTAGATATTTTAATTGCATTGGTTGGTTACGACACATCGACGGATGACGTGCTGTCACAGTTGTAGTATATAGTTATTTTCTTTCCGTTTAGGAAACGAGTGTCTTTTATCTTTTTAACCCGTTACTGCTCATTATGATATACATACATAAGTACTACACCAAAAAGGAAACACTGGATTAGTAATACCAATAGAGGTAAAGGGCAAAAATATTGGTCTCAACTATCATAATATGTCCACAAATCGTCCATTTCATAGAAGGGCACTTCTACATGTCTCACAGCAAGACTGTGAGATCCATTTTATTTTGATTTTTTTTTAACTCACATGATAGATTGTCTATACTGAGTCCCGAGATCAATTTCCATGGGTTACAGTTTACAGAAATTGACTCTATATTATAAATTTCATATGACTGCAAATTTAACGGTATCAATTATTTTTTGTTTAATTTACAATACAGAGTCAAATTCTTCAAACTGTGAGTCGCAGAAATTGATATCGGGACTTAAAATAGAAAATCTACCGTGCGAGTAAAAAAATTTGAAAAAAACATCAAAATCATAGATTGAATAATTTGTTTCGCAATCTCGTTGCAAGACAAATATCTTTACCTTTGGCAGAAGCCTTGTCATTTGATAGTGGGAAATCAATTGCCGTGGTTTGTGTCTTAAATTTCAAGTTTATAGTTTCGGAAATTAAAGACCACCAATCAACTATTCTGCGGCGGTATCTGCAAGCATGGCATACTTATTATTTTTCGCACCATATTTACTTCTGAGCTAAATGGAAAATGAATCAACTACATATTTGGTAACAATCTCGTCGAGCAAAAGAACTATTTCTGCTTTAAAAAAAATTAAATAAGGTACTAATGTTGTTTAATTTGTTTTTAAATACATTCATTCATGGACCACAGAAGAAGGTATATAAGAATATAGGCAAATGTGAAAGTTGAGAAAGAAAAGGTGACATGGTGGCCTATATTTTGATGTTTAAAACGTTCGATGGTGGCCTGTTTCCCCTTTTTTTTACACATAACACAATAAGTTTTTACTTACTTGTTATGTTTTTCCAGGTTTTAAGTTAATTAATAAAGACTATTTTGGCTGATAAAAAAAAAAGATATTATTACCGATTACTGAAAGTTTTAAAAATTATCGAATTTATTTTATCGAACTGTAAATTACTAATTAGTAACCGAATTACCGATTTAAAATATTTATCATTTTTAGGTATTATGTCATAATATTTTGTCTCAACAGTAAAATAAAATATTTAAAGATTTTCTTTTACAGCTAATAATCTTTTTAATTTTATTAAATTCAAATCAAGAAAAAACATCCATTGAATCTTAACCCTTAATACCAAAGATAAATGTTTTAAATACTGTCAACTAATCCAATTAATAGTATTCGGTAACTGATTTACTGAATACCAATTTACCGAATATTATTTTACCGATTACCAAAGTTCACAAAAGGTAATATTATTCCATAATTGAAACCCAAATATTTTGGTAAAAATTTTCGATATTCAGTAATTACAAAATAGTGATCACCCATATGTACCTTCTATCATCACCAATATTTAAAACAGAGGGTAGGCATGCACTGGTGCACGTCTATAAATAGGGGAACGCTGCAGCATTCAGCAAGCAAAAGCAACCAACAAAGCCGCGAGAAAGAGAGAAAGAGTGTACTTATTTATATTATACAGATAGAAATATGAGAATGGGTTTAAGAATGTGGGCGATTGTGGTTGTTGTTGGGGTGTTGGCTATGGCGCAACACTCTATGCAACTCAGTCTTAGGAACCCTATTCATGAAATCGTGGAAAAAACGGAAACTGATTATGGTGTGGGTGTTATTGCTCTTACATCTGAAGCTGAGAAAGAGTTCAATGACTCCCAAATCTTCGATTATTCCTACACTGTCGTCAGCGCTGGTAACTATCTCCTTACTTTGTTTTCCATGTTTTTTTAGCCTAACGCCATACAACGAATAATAACAGAAAATATTACAGGCAAATTATTTCGAGTTGGGGCGATAAACGGCACTAGTGTTGTATATGCAAGGTCTGGAGAATTAATGGTATGATTTATATATTCTCATACTTCTATTATTAGTTTTGTATAACGTGAAATAAAAAATTTCTAATCATATATACTACCAATTAGGTTAACGTTGGCTCCACGGTGCAAGCGATGGTGGATATATTTCATGTTCATGGAATTGTTCATTTTGGTGACGCTGTGTCCATAAATGACTCTGTCCGCATCGGTGATGTTTCAGTGCCTAGCCAAGTTGCTTACACCGCAGCATGGAGTTGGATGGTACGTAATTTTTATGGCGCATACATCAAACATATAAGAAATTTCTATTACTGCTTTTTTATCCATTTTTCCGATTAAAAAGAAATAAATGCTTTAGTCATTAATCTCCTATTGGTTTGGTGTATGGGTAGCTGCATAAACTACTTGTCGATTGGCTCGAAATTCCCCTAATAATTAATAATGATACTATTGAAAGGATTTTTTTTATTGCTCTATGTGCAGAATTCTTCAGACGATGTTGAGCCTAATCTTTCAAGCATGTCTTACGGAAATTTGAGTTTTGGAGATTTCAATTCTCCACAAAACGGAGAAAATTTACTAGGACGTATCTTTTACTGGGCAGCGTCTTGGTTCACGGGTCAACAAAAGTCAAACAAGGGTTTTTGGCTTCCAGTAGACTCTAAATGGCTAAGTATTGCGTCTCAGTTGCAAGGAATAAAGTTATCCAGACATGTCACTGACACTGATTATGTACGTTACCAACCAGAAATTATGTTCGGATTGAACGGTGGATCTGGTGATATGTACATCGTAAACCAAGCATATGGCAAATTTCTTCTAAGAACTTTCAACATTTCGACGGTCGACACTTCTGATTCGGCCATTGCAATGGTACGTAATTAGTCGTTCGAGTTGAACTGAATTGAGCCATATTCCTTGTTGATGATCTAATTATCTATTGTGAGTGCAGACTTGTTTCTCAAACGACATTCCATATATTGTGTTCCGAGGAGTTTCCCACGAGATAAACGAAAGAAAAGAGCGGAAGGTTGCTCCTTTGGGGAATAAGAATGCTGTAAAAGTCACTGCTGCGTTCCTGGGATTGCTTCGACCTGAGATGAATAAAATGTAAGTTTACCCAAATATTACTAGTACTTCATCATATATGTAAGAAGTAATAAAAATATGGTTTGTATGTTAAAATAATCAAAATGTGGCCTAGTGGTCATGTTACATTCCACTATATTGTAAAATATCGGGTTGTGCCAACTACACATGTTAGCACCAATTTGGTGCAAGTTTATGTAGCGGCCTTCGTTCTATCCAAAATAAATAAATAATTGCTTTGTGGAGAAAATGTGCAAAAAATACACTATAATTCATGAACTATTTAATTGCTCAGTTATCTCTCCTTTGTTAGCAACATCATGCGCACATAAATGTGCAACGCTCACAACACTAAAAAAAAAATGAAATTTTAAGACGGCAGTGACACCATGATGATGGAAATTGATTAATAAATAAGTAAAACTAAGGAAGAAAATAGATTCATAAACAAATAAATAAAACTGGTGAAAGAGACGATTAAAGCCAAACTTAATTATGTATAAAGCACATAAGTGTATGTTCTAAGGATTAAATTATCAAAAAAAAAAATGTTCTAAAGATTAAACCAGAGACACATAGCTTGTTTTAATAAGCATCTTACAATGAGCCGTTCTCGTAATACATTTTTTTTTATATTTATTCTAATGATATATATCTTAATCTCTATGAGACCCAACGGCTCCATGGCTCCTACCTCCATACGTCTCTGATAAAACATCTACAAAACATCTACCAAAAAAGAATGTTGATGTAAAGACCATTGTGCCTAAATCTTTAGCTACCAATTTCTCTTCATTAGGCATCATAACAGTTTTAGATCTAATCCTCTTATACGTAAATAGTAAACAAAGACAAAGATAAAAGACATGCAAATGCGGTCTGTGGAGGATCCAAAACAATGAATTCTGACTTCCTTTTGAATTCAGCAGCAGGAACCAGTTGCTAATAGCTATAAGGCCATCGTTTGATTGTGCAGATAAAATGTTGTTAAATTCGCATCAGAAAAATTCAAACATAGATTTGGGATTCGACGTGGTGAATATAATCTTTTAAGGGTGCTAATTGGTAACGCATTTAATTTTTTCCCCTTTTTTTATTATTAATTTTTTTTTAAAAAATTTAATGGAATATGTAGACATTTTCTACTCAGTTTTAGATCACCCTTATCAAACTAAAAATGAACAATTTAATTTTGACTGTAAAATAATTACATGTTAATTCTGGACCGTTTATTTTGATATTGTCAGCTTATTTGCATCAATAGTACACTAACTTTGGGTAATGTAACGTTTCAGTATTCTAACTTTAATTTGCAACAAACAGATACTCAACTTTAATTTTTGTAACAATTAGGTACCCTTAATCGGTTTTCAAGTCACCAATAAGTCATAAAGATCGAAAATAATCTTTTATCATCTTTCTACTTTGGTGACAGAAGAATCAAAATGAAATTTTTCGCTAAAAACTCTAATTTTCATTTTCGGCAAGGAACAACAATAACAAGCCTTAGTCCCAAACAAGTTGGGGTCGGCTGTATGAATCCTTCAACAATTAACCTCTCCAAACATAATGAAAGTAGTCACACAAACCTTAGGTACTTTTTACGATATAAATTTTAGATCTCCATTCAAGTATGGCAAGGAACGAAGCAAAGAAATATATGACCTTATTTTTTATGAATGATGCACCGTTTAGCCGGAAAAAAACTGAAAATCGATTGACCAAATTTTTCATTGATCTCCAGAAACGACAACGAAACCGGTCAATGTTTATGTTAGAATGTCGGTTTGGATGAGAGGATTCTAAATGATTACTCAAAGTCATCGCCAGTCTACCGGAAGAGGATGAAAATTCGTCAAAAAAAAAAAATACCATCCGTTTTCTCATCCTCATTCTTTTTTTTTTTTTAATTTTTAATTAAGAATGATAAATTAATAGATAATTATTTTTAAGTGTATACAAATTAAGTGTGTCCTAATAGAATGCATGTGTTGAAATTTTTTTTCCCCAAAAAGTTTACAAATATTTTAAGTGTGTATTTGTATCCCAATGACTATGTATGTTTTTTTTATTTAATTAATAAGATTTTTAAATATAGTCCTTCAAGAAAGCAAAAATTTTAAAAATTCAAAATCTTATGATTAATATATTTAATTTCATGTTGTTTAAAAAATTTTAATTACATAAAAGTAAACTTATGAATTTTTTTATCATAATCACTTGTCATAAAAAATAAAATACCGGAAGCCTCTGATTTTGGTCCTTCTACAATTGATGACCAAAGAAACAAAATAATGAAAAAATATATTTTGTTCCTTATAATCTTTTGGTGAGCTGAAAACCGATGAAGGCTACTTGATTGTTAAAAAATTAAAGCTTGATATATATTTTTTACAAATTGAAGTTAAGGTAAGTTGTCAAAGTAACTCGATGATTGATTCATCAAAATCATGAAAAAAAAAAAAAAAAGGAATTATTGCATTATTGTAAGGCACTGTGACCATGTGTATCATTTGTTAAACATCACATGAATTTGCAAAAGTTAAAGATGTATTCAAATATAGAATGATCAAATCAAATGAGATCAAGACTTTAATTTGCCTCTACATCAATATTCTGAAGAGATAATAATTTAAATTGATCAATTTGATTTTTTTTTTTTGGTAAATTAGATACAAACTTATATAAAATACAACTAATTTATCTTTTTTATTAGTTGTCTATAAATATTAAAATAGAGAATAAAAAAATAAAATGAAAATTCAATTCTCTTTTTATAAATCAACTATCATAAGCCCAAGCGGTGGCCTAGTGGTAAGACACCTCTTTCCAGGGACCTGAGGTCCCGGGTTCGAGGCTTGTTAATCCCCTTCCTCATATCCCCCAAGTAGAATAGGATATCTAAGTTAAAAACAAAAAACAACTATCATTTTTTCCGTACAATATAAATCAATTATCTAACTTGAAAAAATAATATATTTTGACATTCCTAAAATGCTAATGTTGAGTTCTTAAACTAAACAAAACTGAAACAATTAGATGAGACTAATTGTCCCCAAAAGAATGTTTGAATTGTAGGTTTTAAACCGTTAGCATCCAGAATTGATACTGACACCAGTTCGGCTCTGATTTCACCTAATTTCAAATCATAATTTTTCAAAATTAGAAGCTCCAATAAATATTTATAGTGTTTCATCAAATTAAATTGACACAAAAAATATAAAAGAATCATAAAGGAACTGTTTGGTGGACCACTAAGAACCATTGAAGACTTTGAAACCGGAACCATAAACTTGCCGTTCTAAATCTGTCCAAGAATCTCTGTCTGGTGGTTTGTGGTCGATTTATTTAGATTAAGAGTAAAAATAACATAAAACCGAACAAATTCTCTCTAATGAGTTTTTGAAGATAACTGTATTTTCAAGATCAAGTATAATAAATTGTTATTCAAGTATTAATTACCAGATCCAAGTGGGGATCCAATTGATTATAGATATAATAAATAAGAATTTCTTCATAAAATTATTATTTTAATATATGCTTTTCACAAAAATAAAATTAAATGAGATTAAAATCTTGATTCCACCTTACTCATTTAACTATCAAATTGGCTCATTTAATTTTTTAAAGAATTTTATTTAATTGATATCCAGATATTTCATAGAAGCTCAACTGGCTCATTTACTGTTGTAGCTAAAATTCATAAAAGGGGTGTTTAGTTTTATTTATCTAATAAGCAGCTTTTGTCTAATAAGCAGCTTATGTTGATTTAATCCACTAAACAAAATGAAGTAGTTTTGGTTAGAGACCAAAATAAAATTTTAGTGACCAAAATGAAGTTTTTAAGTACCAAAATAGAATTTCATCTTCTTCCTTCTCCATGCACCTATTTCGTAAAATTTACCCGACCAAGAGTGAGTTTTTATTTCCGGTACGAATCAAAGTAAATGAGTACATATAAGTGAAGTACTCATCGAAAGCAATCCAAAACTGGTCTTATCTTCTCCGTCCAACAGCTGGAATACCATGAAAAATGATTTTGAAATTTTCGGGTATTTTGACCCGAAGAGGACTTGACGGTCGCAACTCTTTCATCCAACAAACAGCGACAAAATTAGTGTCAAATTTTTTGTTGCTTCATGGGCTTTCGAAATCCGGCTTCCGATTGAAATTTCGACCACTATAGCACCATGAAAATGGTGAATAAAAGAAACGAGCCGTGATGTGGAAGCAGCTGCCAACAGAGGATATGGTGGGAAGTTTAAAATGTTTTAAGGGTCTTTAGGATATTTGTTGGTCAGATCAACAGCTTAAAATAAGGAGAAATTGAAAAGCTACTCAAACCAACTTTCTGCTTTCTCCTAATAAGCTACGTTTGCTTCTTTGAATAAACTTGCCCAAACTGGTTTTCATGGCAGCTTTTAAGCTAAAACCTCCTTATAAGGAGGTTTGATCAGCTTTAAAGCTTTGCCAAACTTGAAAAACATATTCAGATTGCCATTTCATTGTTAGACTTTAGTGCGTATAAGTTGTTAAAGTAACTTGATGATTGATTCATCAAAATCATGAAAAAAATAAAAAGGGAATTATTGCATTGTTGTAAATGTAATTTACAGTGTCATAGGCACTGCGACAATTGTGTATCATTTGTTAAACATCACATTTGCAAAAGTTAAAGATATATTAAAATATGGAATGATCAAATCAAATGAGATCAAGACTTTAATTTGCCTCTGCTAGTCAGTTTCATTTCGGAATTTCAAATTAATATTCTGAATGGATATTTCCGAAGAGATCATATTTTAAATTGATCAATTTGTATTGTCAAAGTAACTTGATAATTGATTCATCAAAATCATGAAAAAAAACAGGGAATTATTGCATTATTGTAATTTACAATGCCATAGACACTGTGACCATGTGTATCAGTTGTTAAACATCACATGAATTTGCAGAAGTTAAAAATATATTAAAATATAGAATGATCAAATCAAATGAGAACAAGACTCTACTAGTCAGTTTCTATTAGTTTCTTTTGTATTAGTTTCATTTCTGAATTTCAAATTAATTGGCCTCTATTGGCCATGCATCCTGTACCAGACAGTTCACCATTATCCGAAAAGCTCCTTGGAAGACTATCTTATTATTCATTTTCCGAGTCAAGAAGCAACTCGACTTCTAAGGAGCGATTTCTTACACCAATAGGTAGATCAATTTGATTTTTTTTTCCTGCTAAATTAGATATAAACTTGTATAAAATACAACTAATTTATCTTTTTTTTTTTATGAGTTGTCTATAAATATAAAAATAGAGAATAAAAAAATAAAATGAAAATTCAATTCTCTTTTTATGAATCAATTATCTTTTTTCCGTACAATATAAATCAATTGTCTAACTTGAAAAAATAATACACTCTAACGTTTCCAAATTGTTAATGTTGAGTTCCTAGACTAAACAAAACTGAAATAATTAGATGAGAATAATTGTGTCCAAAATAAGGTTTGAATTGTAGATTTTAAGCCGTTAGTATTCCAGAATTGATACAGCCAAGAATCGGAATTGTAACCATTGGAGGACAGTTCGTTCTAATTTTACCAAATTTCAAATCGTAATTTTTCGAAACTAGTAGCTCCAATAAATATTTATAGTGTTTCATCAAATTAAATTGTCATAAAAAATATAAAAGAATCATATAGGAACTATTTGGTGGACTACTAAGGACCATTGCAGATCAACCTCATAGAAAACTGAAACTCAAAAACTGTTCATATTGTTTATAATGGTTTGAGGGAAAATTATAATTTTCTCCCTGTATTTTTGCATATTTACCGATTTTTCCTCTGTAGTTTTGAAAACAAATGATTTTCTCCTCGTGTTTTATATCTGTTAAACAATTAACTCATGCCGTCCAAATATCCCCAATTTTCAGTTAAATTTAAGGCCATGTTACCAATTTGACCTTAGATTATTATTTTATTATTTTTATAAATTGAAAAATAAAAAAATAAAAAGGGAAAAATGCAGAATCCACTCCATTGCCTTCACCACCTCCACCATCTCCATTGTCGTTCCGGCCGCCAATTAGTTGGCCATTTCAGCCTTTCATTTTCAATGACCAATTAGTTGTGTTTGATTCTGTAGCCTGCTTAAAAAATATTACAAATTTGTTTGGTAATTGGAAACAGTAGTATCCATTTTATTGTTCTCTTTAAAGGAGATTATCATATCTCTAATAATTAACACTCCATCCATTCTATAAATAATTTAAACATTTAAATAAAAACATTTTCGAAGCAATAACACCAAATGAATTTGTACATTGGAGCCAAATTATTTTCCGTTTAGGAAACGACTGTCTTTTATCTTTTTAACCCTTTACCATTCAATGTGATATACATACATAAGTACTACACCAAAAAGGAAACACTGGGTTGGTAATACGTAAAGGGCAAAAATATTACTACTTTTTTTATCCATTTTTCCTATTAAAAAGAAATAAATGCCCACATTCACTTTAATCATTAATCTCCTATTGGTTTGGTATATAAGTAGCTCTACAAACTGTGTCAATCGGCATGAAATTATCTTAATAATTAATAACCAAACTGTTGAAAATTTTTTTTATTGCTTTACGTGCAGAATTCTTCCACAACCTTGACTTATGGAAATTTGAGTTTTGGAGATTTTAATTAGGGATAATATAAAAAAACTCCCAATGTTTTGCACAATCTGACATTTTCCTTTCTGTCTTTTATTTTCTAGACAAAAAATTCCCTACTTTATATTTTAATTGACATTAATGTCCTTCTGTCTATTTTTCTATTAAAATAACGGTAAAACTTGATAACTAGCAAATCCAACATATTTTTTGTTCCTAATTTTGTGTTTATTTGGTAATTAATGTTCTTAATTGTGGAATTTTATTTAGTTTTTTTCTTTTGATTAGGAATGGTTGGATTTGGCTTAAATGAAGTGGAAAGGATGTATTTGATCAAGTTTTAATCATTGAAGTCGAAAGCTGGATGGATGATTTCTTGACGCTGCCCAGGGATTAGCCTTGCCCAAGGCTAACTGCAGAGGAAGGCCTGACGAGCTGCGTTTTGGGCACAAAGGAGCTGCATTTTGGGCAGAGAAATGGGCATGCATTTTCAGTATATTTTTATCCAGCTCATCACCATATTGGCTGCAAAAGATGATTGGCGTGCTGGAACTTCAATTAGAAAGTTTTTCTTTATTCTTCACAAAGCTGGCAGAATATTATTCTCAAGATGATGGGTGTGGGACTTCAATCAGCAAGTTTTCAATCCTTCAAGTGGGTGCAAGAGAATAATATTTTGCACAATCTGACATTTTCCTATGTTTTGCACAATCTGACATTTTCTTCTCTGTCTTTTATTTTCTAGACAAAAAATTTCCTACTTTATATTTTAATTGACATTAATGTCCTTCTGTTTATTTTTCTATTAAAATAACGGTAAAACTGAAGAACTGAGGGATTGAAATAGAAATCGTCACTTCTTCTTCGACAGCCAGTAGGAGTGAGCAAAACCGAACCGAAAACCGAACCGAACCGAATAATAGATTAACCGAATTTTTGATTCGGTTTTTGGTTCGTCAAATTGTATAAACCGAATTTTCGGTATAAACCGAATTTTTTTACATGTAAAATTCGATTAAAATCGATTCCGAACTGAACCGAATTTTCGGTTCATTAATTTCTGGGTCTTTTTTTACATGTGTCATTATGTGTCATTTTCAATGACCTTTGTGTTTTTTCTTTGACATATTCAATACATCTTAATCAAATGCCAGATTTATCAAATCTAGGCCTCTTATATTATCAATCACAGTAATCCAAAAAACCGACGCAAAAAAACAATAGATAACATACCAAAAATCAGTCAACAATGAACATGATTCAACCTTCAATCTTCTTCTCATTTTTCTTAGTTAATCTGGTTGGTCTTCTTGCTTTTGTTTGGAGTCAGAAATCTCCTGACTCTTCGACCGCTCTTAGCAGAAGTATTTTTCCAGATGGGTTTCTATTTGGAGCAGCATCAAGTGCTTACCAAGTAAGTGTAATGATCAAAATTTGCACATTTGTTAGTCATATTTACATATAAATTTATAGTACTAATCAGTAACTTTTATTTTGATACTATATTAAGTTCGAAGGAGCAGCAGAAATGGCAGGTAAAGGAGCAAGTATATGGGAGACTTTTACTACAAAACACCCAGAAAAAATTGAAGATCACAGTACGGGTACAATAGCAGAAGATTTCTACCATCGATACGAGGTTTTTCTTCTTCTTCTTATTTTTGTTCATTTCAGTTAAGTTTTTCTGTAATTATAGAGTATCCCATTATTGAGAATTCAAGTTGCAGCAGGATGATATTCCTCTGATGAAAGAAATTGGTTTAGACTCTTACAGATTTTCACTCTCATGGTCAAGAATCTTTCCAGTTAAAAATAATTTTTTTCCCCCAAATTCTATTTTCTTTTTAAATAAAACCAATTAATGATGCTAAATGTGTGATTAATTTGGTTAATTTTGATAATTATAGAAGGAAAAATTAGCAAAGGAGTGAATTGGGAAGGTGTCAAGTTCTACAATTCTCTAATTGATAAGCTCCTCTCTAATGGTAAGTAATATATAAATGAATATGTAGTGAAATTTTCACAATTTTGAGGTATATTTTCTTTAATTTGTAGTTTAATCAATGAACAGGAATACAACCCTTTGTAACCTTATTCCATTGGGATGTTCCACAAGCTCTTGAAGATGAGTACAATGGAGTTTTAAGCCTTAAGATTCTGTGAGTAAGATGCATTTCAAACACTCAATTCTAGTTCAGCAAACAACTTTTCAAGCAGTTTTTAGCGTTCTAAACTTAACCATCCAAACATGATAGTGTTTAAAAGTTATGAGATGTTCTATGTAACGTTTATGTTTCATCAGCAAATGTTAAAATAGCTGACTAAATCTGTCAAACAAGACCTAAATGATTAAAAGTTCGAAGTTGATTGTGTTTTCAAACCAGGGATGATTATCTTGACTATGTGGACTTCTGCTTCAAACAATTTGGAGACAGAGTGAAATTCTGG
>CATIWJ010373341.1:0-12878 GCA_949640765.1 Croton laevigatus
TTAATTTTTTTTTGGTACTTTTTTAGGATAAATTATTAAATTTTGATAATTTACTCTAGTGCGCTATTGTTGGTTTTTATGTAAAAGAGAGTTTTTTATTTTTTAATTTTAACAAAAAAAAAAGGTTGAAATAGGTCCAAACCGGTCTAAACCCTGATCTGGACCGGACTGAGCCGGTTTGGACCTGACCTGGACCTGATGAATTAGGTCCGGTCTTCGGTCCACATAATTTGTCTAATCCGGTCTTCCGGTCCAAGCGGTTCCGGTCCGGTTTTGGACCTATGAACACCCCTACTTGCTGGAACAACACTTAAATACTTCAAGAATCATTAGCAGATTACAATATTAAATGAGTTTGTCAAATATTCAAAACCAAGAGATTTTGGCATGCTACGCATAATAATTTGTTAAACAAGTTGATTGAAATATGTGCATCCCTATGGCAAAATTTTGCCAAAATTTTAGTAGAGATATCTCCAGTTTTAGGCTTAAAAATATCCAAATTGCAGCCATTTTTTTGGTTTCAAACTTTCCAAAATTTGGCACATATATGTCCAATTCTAACAAAATTTTGTTTCAATTACCAAATATCAAGAACCATTTTCATTAGCCAAATATACATTACATGGGAAATAAGCTTTCAATTAAACCAATTTAACAATTATTAATCCCAAAATTACAATTAAAAAAAAAAACACAAACTCAACAAATATTCCAACCATAATCTTCAATTGATTGAAAGAAGCTTCATTATCCCTTTGTTTCATCCTCACATTCATCACCTCTTCCTTCAGATTAATCCTCTTTAAATCCCTAACTTCATCCCAAATATTGTTCCTCTCATTTTCATTATTCCAAGCTGTTGATGTGCTTCTACTTCTATCTGACTCATGCTCTTCAATACCAGCCTGCACCTATCCCAAAAAATGAGCCACAAACCTCATCCAAACAATAATAGTATGGGCGATTAGGATTTTTAGGACTTTCAGAAATCATAATCCCTGCTATTTTATAACACTTGCACTTCTTGTTTCTCATTCGTCTAAAAATCGCACTTCCATGACTGTCTCCAACGGATGATAAAGCCATGGAAAGGAATTACAACAAAGAAGATGGGGAATTTTCGGGGGTAAAAAATTTACAGAGAAAAGAAGAAGACGAAGAAAGAGAGAAATAAAACCTAATAACATCATTTCTCACCTTTTTTATTTAAGGAATAGCCTCAGGGGCCTTTTTGAATAAAAAAATTTCTCTCTTTGACCAGCAGTTAGACCTTCGAATTAACGGAATATTATCTATCGGACAGAGAGACCAAATAATTGGATAGATACAAATTGTAAGGACTTCTAAATAATTATTGCATAATAAAGGAACTGAATCTTACAAAATGCAGTATGAAATCCCACATTATATATAGGATTTCACAATCACTTAAAATAAGAGGCTTGAAAGCAAATATCAAATTTTAGAAACTAATAGGTACTAAGGCCTATTTGATTTAGCTGTTTTAGATAGCTGTTGGTTGTTATGGATAGTTGATAGCTAAAGGGACTAAGTATTTGATAAATTTATATGTAGCTGTTTATGGTTAATATGTAAAATGACTGATAAGGGTATTTAATAAATTCAAATTAATATATTTAATAATTTAAAATATATTAAATATCAATTACAATTATATAATATTGTGGAAATAAAATTTTAAATAAAAATTGTCAATAAAAATTTAATTTATTTTAATATGGCTAAAGAATACAGAATTTGAAGCAATATTAATAAATTTTCACTTTAATTTTTTTTTTCCTATTAAACTAAGAGCAATACTAATAAATTTATGTTCTACCAATAAAGATGGTTAAAAAGGCATTCCAATCCTAACAAGGATTAGAACTGACTAGGTTGTGTAAACCTTGTCCTGAGATTTATGAAGATATCCAATCCCAACAAGGATTAGAAGTAATCTTGAAAATATATGTATTTCTTCGGCACTCATCAATCAACATTTCAGAGGGTGACATAACATTCTTTACCAGATTGGATCATTCAGAATCAGAAGCTACACCAAATAAAATAGCATTGTAATATTTTCTATTATGATTTTCCTAAATACCAGGAATAAATTCCTGGAATGTGCAAACATAAAAACTTTTTTACAGGGATGAAATCCAACACCTATATCCTTCCATCTCTCAAGGCATTTTAAATTTCATATCCCGATATCAAATGGTGATATATAAGCTACTTTTTCATTTATCAAATTTATTCCATTTGTCTACTTATTACTATTTTAAATAGAGATTTCCTATTTACACATTTTTTGTCTCAAAGATTGAAATCAGAAATGGTATATATATATATATAGTAAAACAACATTCAAAATGGAAAAAATTAAAAATATTCATTTGGTTTGGTACCGTTGCTGGTGCAAATTCTATGCAACAAGATCTAGAGGAGGCTCTTCCTTTACTACTTCAGGAGTTTTCCCTTTCTTTTTTTTAGATTTTGCTGCCGGTTTCTTAGATAGTTTTTCAGGAGGCAGCTTGGCTACAGGTTCCTGATCACATTGCACAAAGAAATAATAGAAGCATAAATAAAATGGCAACATTGAGTAATAGCAAAAGTCATTAGCCATAAGGACAAACAAAAAAATGAACATTCAAATTTTTATTATTTTTTTTTTCATAATGCCATTTACAATAATCAAGTAGCATCAGAACGATAGTGCGTTATGACATTTTTATAAAATCAAGTTGCTATGCTTCAAAAGATTAGGAGATACAGAAATTGAGTTTGATATATCTGGGTTATGCAACAAAGACAAAGAAATAAAGAGAATAAGAAGCTTTATCAACAGCAATAGCTGAATCCTTAAACAAAACGTTCAAAAAGCCAACAGCTCCTATTAACTGTCCCTGGGTTGCATGGTGCAAAGGAAGGACAGGACCACATTTGGGAGCAAACCCAAACTTTCAACCCTCAAATTGGAACAGGAAGAAGGGTATGCCCTAGAATGCCATATGCATATGCATATGCAGAAATTGAATATGCAATAGCTAATTTGCTGTATTGGTTTGATTGGGAGTTGCCTGGTGGAGCAAGGCATGAGGATTTGGACATGACTGAAATTTGCACATTGGTCATTCACAAGAAAACGCCTCTTTGAGGAGTAACACTTCCTTATTGTCCTTGAAATCTTACCCTCAAACAACAGGAAATATTTTTCCTTTTCCAAAAATCAACGGTTCAAAAATAATCTACAACTACTTGTTATATGTTTGTTTTCAATAAGAATCAGTGGTTGAGTTACTTCCTTTGTGTTGTTAAGATGTATTCATCCGAGTTGTTGGCAGAGTGAAAATGCCATCATAATCAACTTTTCCTCTGGTCAACCATGTCTGTTTCAAATGACAATAGGAATTTTTATTATTATTTTCTTGTTACATCTGAGTCAAGGACAACATTATTTATAATTTAACATGGGCTTGCTGTATTTTCAAGTTACTAGAAATTCAATTATCTTTGGGAAAAAAATGAAATTCAATTATCTAAGTTATGTTAATGTTGTTTCAGAAGATGAATGACTAAAGATTATTTATGTACACATACACTATATAACTCAAATTATAAATCTATGAGTTGATGGCATAGACAGCATATATAGCAAGACAATCTCACAAAATCATGGCAAAAATAGATTAATTTGATCATAAATAATCTATTGAGAGACTAGAGATGAAAGAAGAGTTCATTTGCAAAGAAAGCACGAGCATTTGATATAGAACCAACAAGATACAGCTTAAAATTATAAAACAAGTAACAAAACAGCCTCACATTTAATACAGACATGGGAAAGACAACATATGAAGGGGAAATTGAGTATTCCGCATAAAAAACAAGTAGCTTGAGTGCTAACAAAAACAGAAATGTCTCAACAGAGTAAAATCATCTATCGACAAAGTCTCCAAGAAACAGGTAATTAGCTTTTGGGCAATCCCCTCCCACTTTGAAAAGCTCTTTCATGGAAAATCGAAACAAAAATCACAACACAGTTGCATTTATCTAAGGCCCTCAGATTCTTGAATCCAGGAATAGACGTGCTTGTGCTTCAAGAAGCCCCTCAGTTTCACTCACAATTGGTCCTTGGCACCAAATCCTTTAGCAAGTTTCTTGAAATGGGTTTGCAAAATTTCAAATGGGTTTTGCGTTTTTGTTCAAAACAAAACGTAATAGAAAAAGAAAAAAAAAATTGAAAATCAAATTGAAGAAGAGGAACAGAATATCAAATGGATTTTGTGTTTTCGTTCAAAACCAAACAAAATAGAAATAGAAAAAGAAAAAAAATTAAAAATTGAATTGAGGAAGAGGAACGAAATAGAATAAGAAATCAGCTAGAAATCGATAGAAAATCTTTAAAAATAAAGGTTAATTTTGTCTAATAATCATACAAATATAGAGCTGTTCGCAAAAAGGCTCATTCAGATTCTATTCTGTATCCGCTATCAGCTGTATGATGTTCTTTACCAAACGCCTACATAATAACGATTAGACTCCAATCAGCTATCCATTATAGTGAACCTTAGAACCAAACACCCCTAAGCAAATAGTATATTTTAAAAAAAAATAAATTTCCAAAAATGCTCCATTTCAAAAAAAATTCAAAAAATATTAATTTCTTTAGTTAACTATTTGACCACCGCCAGACTGCCATGGGACATGGTATATGGCTAGGCTTCAGCATCGGACTGTAGCTAGACTGCCCTGCCAAGGCGAACTAAAAAAAAATTATTTACTTAATTACATTTCCCTTAAAATAATAAAATTGAGATCAAAAGTAAAATTTAAAAATTTGATACAGTAATTTTTTAAAATAAGTTTAAAACTATTATATAGTAATTTTTTTAAAAAAATTAAATAAATTTAATAAATTTGTAGAATATTTTTATTTCATAGTCTCATATTATTTACATACGTGTATAAATATATTAAATAGAGGAAAAAAAACTATATATTATATAAATAATATAAACAAACAATCTCATTCCAAGTTATGTCACATGCTAATAATACAATTTTGCTTAAGAAGAGCATTAAAAAAAAAAAAGTCCATGGCATGATGGACCCCCAAATCAACATAGAAGCTTTTGTAATTATTTAATTAACTAGTGATTAATTAATTATTTTGACCTTTTCAAAGCCACTACTTAAACAATGCTTGTTGATTTTGATTAATTAATTAAATAATTGATTGATTAATTATGTTTAAATTAACAATTATAAACAAAATCTGTACAGGGTAAATTCTCCACTAAGAGTCAAGTCAAAGGAAAGGAATCTAAAGATTTTGTAACTTCAAATAGATTATGTAACTGCTTGTTTAGAATGTCTTATTTCAAATTGATTACTATAATTAAATACTTTATTTTAGTATGATTAGACTCGGTAAATCTTCTGAAACTCCACAATCTATCTCTAATTTAATTGAGATATCAGCAAAAATATTGCTTAATAATATCAGCTTAGTAACTTTGATAAAAAGCATATTTATTAAAATTGCACATCTTAATCATTGAAAAAAAAAATCCAAATCCTAATCATTGGATTGAAAACCCTAGTGATAGTAATAATTATTTTAGTTGGATGAAAATTTATTCCGAAATTTATACAAATTACTACATTTTTATGCAACTTCTGCATAATATTTAGTTAAAAGACAATTTTCTCCTTTACAAAACATATTCTAGAAATAGCTTATTATTAGAACTAATTTAAAAAATTCACGTTTTTTGAAAGATATAAATCTATTACAAAACTCTTAATTAATTATTATAATAATTATACATATACTACCTCCATTTTTTTCATTTCTTTACATTTCAAACAGCATGCTTAGGTTGAACTTTGGTGTTGATAGTTTGATGGGTTGGGTTAAGTAGATTAAAGTATGTTTAGGTTAGTTATAAAGTATGATTACTGTAGTTTAGTTATATATAAATAATATTTTAATCCATTTAACACAACCCATCAAATTATCAATATCAAAGTTCAACCGCATGCTGTTTGAAATGTAAAAAAATGAAAGCATGCTGTTTGAAATGCAAAGAAATGAAAAAAAAGGGAGGTATTATGACTTTTGTGATTTTTATGCATTAAAAGTCTCACCTAGATTTGGAAATTTAGTGGAAGTAGACATTGTAGTTCAAATAAATTACACCTTGACAAATGTCGTGATGATGATTATTTGTGTTGTATTATTATTTTTGTTGTCTCCTAGCTAACGTTTGTGTTTACATTATAAAACGACATGAGAATCTAATTTCAAGAAAAATGAATAATTAATCATGTAATTTTCTTTTAATAATATTTTTATTTTGAGAGTGAAATAGCAATGCCACCTCTTTAAATTTAAATTAAAAAAAAAATCTCATTTCCCCTATTTTTTAAATTCTGGTTTTGCTACCGAAACCTACCATTAACTGAATTGAGAAATTTGAACGGAATAATCCCAAAATTTAATTTTTACAAAATACAAAGATATTTCAGTGTATTTGCAAAAATATATGGGTACCTTAGATTAACTCTATGTTTAAAAAAAAAAAAAAGATTAGATTAACTTTAAGGATCTGAAAGTAATTCTCCATTATTTTCATATGAATTGCACTCAAAATGACCAAATTAAATTTTTTTTTTTTTTAAAAAAAAAGTGTGGCTTTCTTACTCATTTATGTTTAACCACATGACATATCTTATAGTTTCATCCACATGGGACCCAAGTGGAATCTTACGTGTAGCTGACATGGCCAGCTTACATGTCATAGATAATTGGGGAAAAAAAACAAAATTAAACTATATAATGAGTTCTTATTTTTGAATTGGCTCATATGGATAGTAAAAATTAATCAATTACTAATAGTAATTGATTTATTTTTAATAGGTAACTTGTTATTCTTATTTGAAGTTGCCTACTACCATAAGATGGGAACATTTTGAAAAACTAGATAAGTGGAGATGGTATTCTCTAAAAATATAAAAATAAATATTGTTTGAATAATTAAATTTTAAATCCCTTACAAATAGTATTAATTTTACAAATACTATTTGGTACACTCATTTGTTATTATAGTAAACTAACTTTTTTGACGATTGCACTAACTTTTTTTACTTCGACTTCAAACATCACTTTTTAAATTAAAAATGTTTGGTATATAAATTCTCCACTTTACACAAAAGTAGTGTTGAAAAATATAATGTTGACTCTACCACTTGATATTCGATGGTACATGTATTTTAACTTATTAAAATTTATTAGTTCCAATACATAAAAAATAAAAGTATATGTGCAAATACATGATTGTAAAGGTATTCATCTTGATAGTATTATAAAAATAAAACATGCTATTTTTACTTCGATGTCACACTTTCTCTGTATGTGTAAAAATCTCTGATTGACAGTTGCTATGAGGCTTGAACATGGACCGACTTACATCTCGATTAACTTCAGTCTTATAAGGATTGAACATAGAGCGGGATCTAATCTGTTTGGACATATAGCTTTGATAACATGCAAAATTGTTTGTGGGAGTGTAATGGGTGGATATTAAAACCCATCTTGTATAAAATCAATTAGTTTATGTCAACATCCATTCCATTACAATTCCTTAATATAATCTCATCCTTATTCGGTGTGGGTACACTCTCCGACATATAGGACAACACTTGTATGATTCGAGTTGTCATATTTTATTTTATTTTATATATCTTTATTAATTGTAAAAATTATTTTTAGAATTAATATAAAAGTAAATAATATAATTTTACTTTTAAATCCTTACTATCTATTCTAAATGAAAATATTCATGTATTATGCTTATCATAATGGATTAAAAGTTTCTAAAAATACTCATGTAAGGAATGAAAAACGTGAAATTGAATCAAACTTTAATATGTTCAACCACCCAATGTTAAAATTGAATTTTCTTTGCTAATTATTAATTTCGGTGAGTTGAAGGAGCCTAGCATGCGTATCCAAAAGAAAAAAAGAAGGAACCTAGCATGCGCACGTTCTTATATGCGGACTTTTTGTTTTCATTTAGTTTGTATTTTTGTTTTCAAATTAAATCATAAATTGTCTATATTTAGCTTTAAAATCAATTTTAGAGGTTCGCAATTTTCAAATTTTGTTATAATTTATAAATATCACACAAAATAATTAGAATCATTAAAACTGCAAACCTCTAAAATTGGTCTTGAAGACTAAATATAGGCAATTGAAAATTTGATTTGATAAAAAAAAGTTAATCTGTATACGCCAAACTCTCATACTTTTCTTTTTTCCCTTTTTCTTTTTCACCTATTCTAATTTTTGGAAAAAAAAAAGTTCAGGCAGAAAGGTAACATATTCCCTTTATATTTTGAAAACTTCTTTTGGTAAATTATAATAGAGTTCGTAACTTAGTGCAATATAAATTAAATATTAAATTTTGAAATTGAATTTATATACATTTTATGCTAGGGAAATTGTAGCGAATTCTGTAATATATGAAAATGGATTAGACTTGACTCACTTAAATTTGGGCTTACCAATATTATGAATGCTAATTAACTGATTAATAGCTTACTTGCCCACTTGATTATATGTTAAATTTTATTTTTTATTCAATGGGTGCTTCCCATTTAACAAATCTAGATTCTAGCAAGTTAAAAAGACCAAAAACTAACAAAACTCTTTATGAATTTTAGATTGCATTCCACAACAGTTTTTTAAGTAATTTTTTATGTTTGTAATGTAAGTTTTAGAAGTTAAAATAACATTTTATAAATAATAAACAAACCTTTTAACTTTTAAAATATCTTTAACTTTATTATTTTGTAAATAAATATTAAAAATATTAGGCGCTGGTTAGCAAGTTAATTAACAAATAATCAGTGTCATCAATGAATTAATCTGTACTATTTAGTCAAACACTGATAAGAACTCAGTCGAAGGGACTAATAATTATGTCACACTTTATAATTGGAGTTAGAGGTTAAAGCATCATAAATCATAAATTAAAGGCAAAAAGCATAATCATTATTGATATCAATACAAAATCCTCGTCATGCACTTATTTTTATTATATAATTTTGGGACAAAAATGGAAAGAATTGAATTGATCTAACTATCTAAGTATAGCAAAGCCAATTTTAAGTTTCAGTAAAACCATTTGTCTTGCAGTCCATGGTTTTGAAATTTTTTTAAATTTTTTATTCTCAACTTGCACGGTAGATTGTTTATTCTGAGTATCGAGATCAATTTCAATTGCATACAGTTCGCAAAATTTGACTCTATATTATAAATTAAATATAAAATAATTGAGATAATTGAATTTGCAATTATATGGAATTTATAATATAGAATCAATTTTTATGAACTGTAACCCATTAAAATTGTTCTCGGGATTCACTATAGACAATTTACCGTATGAATAAAAAGAAAAGGAAAAAAAAGAAAAAGGGTGCATGTCTCACAATTCTCGAACGAGAACTGTAGAAACACCCTTTAAGTTTTTTTATTTTTTTCCGAAAAAAAGATCACAGTATTTATTTATTATAAATTGTAAACAAGCATAAACATACTGTTAGAATTAATTGATTAATTATGTTATTAATTGATTAATTATGTTATTAATTAATTAAAGTCCTCCCATGACATGCGGGTTATGGGTGAGCCCAATTAACGTATAATAGGTATTTCGGTTAAATAAGTAATCCTATGGATTTAAAACTTATTAAGTAATTCTAATAACCTAACACCTATATATATATATATATATATATATATATATATATATATATATTTATATAACACTTAATAAGAGATTGGGGGTTGTTCTTATCACTCTAGTCTCTCTCATCTTCAAACTTGTTCCATCTCATTCAAAGTTCTTAGATTGTGAAATAGTGCTATAGGATTTTATATTTTATAAACGACCTATCTTGCTTCATCTTGTAATCACTTCTGCTTGTGAGAATTCGTTCTTCAAATACAAGAGATACTTATATTTATTTCCAATTTATTATATATTATTGTGATTAATATAAATATGCAAAATCCTTCACATACACATATAAGCTTCATGAAAAATATGGGGAAAGAGTCCGATACAAGTTATACATGCATGCATATATTTAACATTTGCAAATTTTTTCATTTTTAAATTTATAATAAAGAGTCGGTTTTTATGAACTATAACTCATTCAAATGGATTTCAGAATTTAATATAAACAATTTACTGTATGAGTAAAAAAAAACAGTGAATGCCTTGCAGGTCTCGAACAAGAACTGTAGAAGTACCCTTTAAGTTTTTTTTTTTTTTCGAAAAAAAGAGCACAATATTTATTTATTATAAACTGTAACCAAGCATAAGCATACACATAATTTTTTCATTTCTAAATTTTGTTTAACCAAATTCTAAATTTATTAGTTTGACCAATAATTTAATTTATATTACTTTTCCTTAACACGGTTTTGAGTAATTATTACCAAAACTATCAATTCAATATAACATAAATTTCACATTATGAATAATAATAGTCTGAGAATAAGTGTATTTTGCAATATATATGTATGCTAAATGTATTTATAAATTGATAATAGAACATTATTTAAATAATAACAGACATCATTTATAAAAAAAAAAGACATTAAATTTTAACATCTTTTGGGATGGAATCCACTTTCTGCATATAAAAAGAGATAATTAATTGGTAAAGGAGTCAATTTTTTTTTAGATGAACTGTTTTATAGTCAGCATATGTGTCGGTGTTTGACTATTTGATATCAAAAAAAGAATTAATTTCCATGCATTGTAAAATTTTTAATTAAAAATGGTAATTATTTTTATAGCAAATTGTAATTAATTTTTTTTCCATTAAATGACAATATATTAATAAATAATAAAGATAAAATACATTATAAATTTATATTAAATACTTTGTTGAAGATGATTTTAGCTTAAAATTGGTTTTTCATATTAGATGACATTTGAAATTTTCTGCACTTATGTCATTTTGGAAACCCACTACATATGAAACATGCGAAAAGATTGAACAAAGAAACTTTAATTGAGAAACATACTATACTAATAGATTCTATTGAAATAAAAGTATCACTAAGATTTGAAAATCTGACCTCCATATAAAAGAAATCAATATTCCACTTTATATTTTTAATTGCCAATAAAAAGAAATAAGACACAAATACATAAAAAATAATATAGAATAATAAATTTAAAAAGTGGTATAACTACATTCAAATTCTGTTAACAAAATATATTTGAGAGATAAAGACTCAAAATCTATTAAGAAAATAAATTTAAGGGACAAAATACGAAATTAGATCCAAATAAATAGAAATTTGAAATTTATTTAGAAAAATGCTAACTTAAACAAAGATAAAAAAAAATAAAAAACAAAGAATGAAACACCGCCGATAAAAAAGAAAATCGGCAAAGAGAAAGAGAAGAGAGGAAAATAGGACTCAAAGAAGTCATAAAGTACTCTACTCTTAGTTGTAAATTGTAATTAATTGATTTTTATTCATATGTATATGACAATCTTGTACAAATAATTATTAATAACATTTTTATGTGATTATTTTATTTAGTGTAATTAAAAATAATGATTAAACATTATATTTTTATGGGAAAAAAATGAAATATTATATGAAAAGTTTTTAAAAGAATAAAGCTCCTGTGTTTTTTCATAAATTTATAAATATTTCAAACTTATATTCTTTTCTATGACCTTTTATATATACTTTAAATGAATTGAGAATTTATGCATGACCTTATTTTTATTTCAAACATAAAATTAAAATTGCAATTTGTGGAATTCACCAACTTGCAAAAATAATTATATTAAATAATCCAACAATTAGCAAAATTTGATTGTGCATTTTATTCAAAAATCTACATTTTTAATTTATTCATTTTGAATATAAATATAAATTTATGATAAGTGCTAAATGTGTCCATATTTTATAAAGAATAAATTCTTAATTTTTATTTACATTTAATTATTAATAGCACTTAATGAACTTATTTTGATCTTTGCAGGTTTTAGTAGCATTATAACAAAAAGGAGCAAAAATAACGGAAATTGGGCATATTTAGTAAACCAGAAATTTAATTGCTGAAATTCAAAAGCAAGAAGGTAGATGGACTGAAATTCTGACTAAGCATGGGCACGTTCAAGTCAACTTTGAAGTTTAAGATTTCCTATTTGTCCTTCACGACCAGCTGGATAGAGATTTCCTTATTTTTGAATATTTTGAATCATTGTGAATTTGTAAATATTGGAACCAGAATATTTTCTGGCTGGGATTTTATTCTCAGAAATCTTAGGGGGTTTTAATTCTCTATTAAAGGGGATTTAGTTTTAGAAAGAGTCATCGTTTTGAATTGAAAAAAATATGATGTTCATCTTTTTCTTCATGAGCTGTATTATGGCCTTTAGAGGCTAAACACCTTCTCTTGGCTGAGTTCAGAAACCATTGGTATTTTAATTCGTGAGATTATTTTGATCTTAATGAAGTAAGTTCTCTTTCAAATACAAAATTATTCTCTGTGCTTCTTTCTCTGTGATTAGTTTAGTTAGAAACTAAGGTGCACATTATGTTTTTAATTAGATTAATTACCAGCTAAACTCAGATTTTGCATCCGTAATTGTGCGAAAATTCTAGTAAAGGGTAGCAACTAAGAGTCTTATTTTTCGGCGTAATGAATTTAAGTTCTTAGGAGAATAATTTGTCTTAAGTTTTAATAAGCGGCGTTAGCTATTTGAATTTAAGATTGTGGGTTTTCAAGTGCGTAAAGCTGATTTTCAATTTAATTTTAGGTCGT
>CATIWJ010373425.1:0-16249 GCA_949640765.1 Croton laevigatus
TCACCGACCGTCGCCTGGATACGATACCAAACTCACTAAAAAAAAAAGAGAGAGAAACAGAAGAAAAAAGAGAATGGCCTGGTGTGCTTTGAAACCCTTCAATGTCCCATTGAAGAAGGCAGGAGTTATTCCTCCACGAGCTCCGCTAGCAATCGGATGCGCTTCAGTTGTCGGCACCAGTCTCTGGCGCTCTTCTTTTTCTCCCACCCGATCACTCGCTCCTCCCTTCGCTTCGTTAAGCGCTGCCGCTTCTGCTTGTAACTAACTCTCTTCCTTGCTCTTTTTATATGCTTATATTTTTGGATTGAGCAATTGTTGTAGTTATGAATGTACAAACGAGAAATTGAACCATAACTGAATAATGAATTGATTTAACTGTAGGAGCTCAATGTCATTTAACCTTTTTTATTATTTTTGTTCTCTGGATCATTACTCTTTAATTTTGTATGCTTTTCCAAACATATTTAACCTTAAATTGTGACATTAATTTTATATACTTGGTCCTGTTGAGCGTTGACTTACAAATTGAAATTTTTATAATTAAAATTGTAGAATTGGTAAGTGTTTGTTACTATACACTATGTTAGCCCCTGGAGAGATGGATAAAAGAAGAAAGTAGCTTGCAGGTGAAAGAATGGACATAAGAAGAAATAATAAGTAGATGCATAGATAGATATGAAAAGAAATGACTGATAGCAAGCTAACAAGAGCATGTGTTTTGGCCTTGTAGTCTTACATTAGATCTGTTATCTCATTCTATGTAGCATGTCTTAGGCTTTGATTATTACGATGCCTGAATTTGAGAAACATGTATTCGTATTTCAGCTAGCAAGGAAGCTGTTAAGACTGAGAAGGCTCCAGCAGCGTTGGGACCATATTCTCAAGCAATCAAATCCAACAACCTTCTATTTGTTTCCGGGGTTTTAGGTCTTATTCCAGAGGTACATGTCATTGTCATTTCAAAACTTTCTCGAAAGCATTCCTTTATTTCTTTTCTTGAATGGTGCAGATATAGCTCTTCTCATCTGTAATCATTCTATTTCTGTGTAATTTGTTCCAGACTGGGAAGTTCATCTCTGATAGTGTTGAGGATCAGACAGAACAGGTACAAAAGCTAACTTTTGACTATCCTTACACACTATAGATATTTGTGGAAGAAAAAGAGTGGAAATATCTTTGTCATGTATTTTCACATGCTCAACTGAGCAGTTGAAAATGTGAGCCTACTTAGGTTAGTGCTCATTTTTTTGTGCACGCTTTATAAGCAAGTGCCATTGGTTAGGTTATCTATATTCATGGTTTGGAGTTCAGTCCATATATATACAAGTACAACTGGCTTTTGACATGTGTTGAATGGCCAAGGAAATTGGCCCAGGAAAAATATCTTGTAGCAGTGACAAATTTGTGGAAGCAGTAATGGTTTTGAAAGGGTGGAGTTTAAATGCCTTGGTTAATATGTTGTCTGAAGTGCATGAATGGATATATAGTTAGGCCCTGTTTGGAACAAACTATTCATAAGTGTGGAATTGTTTGTAAATGAATTTTTTGTATGTTTGGAATGTTTAACTTAAAATTTGGAATTCAATTGAATTCAATAAATTCATATTTGGAACAAATATTTAAATTTAGAAAAATAATGAAAATGGAGCTTGGAGAATGGTAGATTAGTTGTCAAAAGTTTGGTTGTGTAATTTTATAGAATTCATTTTCAATTTCTACCAACTTTTGCTGAATTGAGACAATTAAGAGCAATTCGAAGAATTTAATTTTTAGAATCTAAATCCATATATTGTTAAGCTTCCAAACATGAAATTAGGTCTTCTAAAACGCTGCAAAAGTTTGTGGAATTCATATATTCCAAAAGGGGGATTAGTCTTTTCTTATATTGCTGATAAATTTTCTTTATTTCTACGTGTGTGATACACACACACACATATAGTTTTGCTCACTCTACTTTTTGTAAGTGATTTGTATTTTCCTTCTAACATATGCTACACACACACACACACATAATTTTGCTTACTCCACTTTTTGTAATTGATTTGTATTTTCTTGCTAACATACGCTCAATCTGTAGTAATTTGTAGTTTTCCTTGGTATTGTTCTCCCTTTTTAGATATCAGTGTGACATTTCTTTTATTTCAAATGCTGTTTCTTCTGAAGTTCTTCCTGGTTTGCTGCCTTTGCAATATGTGTGCGTTATTCTGTCATGTTGATGACTTGATGCTATTTTCCTGTAGTTCGATTATGTTGGTTAGCTTAGCCAAGCACATTGCTGTTGATAATGTTATGGCCTTTCATCTGTAGGACTTGTTGACAATTGATGGATTTTTGTTTTTTTCTTTTTATAGCTGCTTAAAAATATGGGTGAAATATTAAAAGCTAGTGGAGCTGACTATTCCTCTGTTGTAAAGACAACAATCATGTAAGTCTTTCCTTTTCCTTTTGCTTGTTGGTATTACAACATGTAAACAGAATGAACCAGCCATCTTCATTTCATTTTTGTTTTTTGCAGGCTGGCTGACCTGAAGGATTTCAAAAAAGTGAACGAAATCTATGCAAAATGTGAGTTTGATTGATTTTTTTTCATTTGGATGAAATGAACTCGGCTTGTAAAGCTACAGATAGAGTTAACTCATAGGAAAGTAACTAAAGATAAAGAGCGCATTTTTTTGTACACATTATATAAATCTAGCACAGAGCTCGTTCAAAATTTTGGCTGAACAGCAGAGCAGAATGTTTTCTGCTTATGCTATTTGCTGAACACACAATTCTTCACGTATAGCATGTAATTTTGATACTTCTCGTAATTTGTATGCTTTTAAGACATGACATATCACATGTTAATCGGTAAAATTGAAACACAAGAAATTTTCTGACCGATTCTCAATGTCATGCAATAAAATACCCATGAAAGAATTTTGTTTTTCCTTTTTTGGCTGATTGAGGTGAAGAGCCAGAATTGTTCTGAAACAAGTTTTTATGAGAACGATGCCTATTGCAGAAAAGTTTAACAAAATAAATACTTAATTTCTGGTGGAAAATAAGAAAAGGAAGAATTTCGTTAAAATGTTAGTTTGTATCTCAGATGCTCAACTGTGTATGGTTTGTGTTGCAGATTTTCCAGCTCCATTTCCTTCTCGTTCAACATATCAGGTGGCAGCATTGCCACTGGATGCAAAGATTGAAATTGAGTGCATAGCCCAACTTCCCTGAAAGCTTGAACTCTGGCTTCATATGTGAGCTGGCCTAACTACCTTCAGAAAGTGCTTGAGTTAATAAATTGGGTTAGGCAAATAAGACGGTCGACTTAGGTTGGCTTTCCTTGAATTTTTTTTTTTATATAATTATTAATTTTGGAGAAATGGCCTTCCTTTAATGTTGCTCTGTCTAATGTAAACGCTATTGGTGAATTAGAGCTGATGTTGTAGATGTAGGGCACAATTTTATGGGAAGGTACATAAAAGTGATTAAGGGTTGAAAATGGACAAAATTTTAGGATGGAGAAAAATAAATATTCGTGTTAAATGTCAGTAGTTGTTACTTGGCAGTGTTTTTATTAGGTTTTATATATATATATATATATATATATATATAGTCACTAGTTTAATATGAGCTAATGAGTAAATTATTTCAATAGTTGTTTTTTTTAACTTATCAAAAAAGATTTAACTTTTAAGAAATTGTTTTATTAGTTCTTTTCTTCTTAATTTATTATGTCTTGAAAAAAAAAAAATAAAAAAAACTGTAAAACAATTAAGAATTAATGTGTATCTACAAGCTTAAAATTCCTCCTAAAAATAAAAGTTGAAAGAATTACAACTTGGTAATGCGGTCCGCGGAGTTAAGTAACACGAGCTTATAACCAAGTGGAGGGCATTAAAGCGAATGAATGTTGTTGAAATATTTAAGTGGGATACATTCGTTTCCCTTTTATTTTTTTTAGAGGATCATAATGTTTAGAAATATTATTACGGTCTATTAATTTTTTTTTTCTTTAAAAAATATCAATATTTTAACTCTGAATATTAATTTTTTATGCTAAAATATGAAGTTGACTCTCAAACAATGAATTTTAAGTATTTATTATTGCATTTTCTAATTTTATCTGAAATTATGATAATAAATTGTGATTGTTTTATTTATTATTGAAATTTATATTTCATTTAAAAACATTATCATAATTCTAATTAATAATATGAATGTATATTAATATACCATTAGATGATATTCATAATTATTTATAACTATTTTATTCTATATTAATTTATTTTTAAAATATATTATTATTGCATTGCATATAAGCAAATAAAAAAAAGGAAGTAAATATCACTAATAAAATATATATTAATTATCAAATTATTTAATCTGTTCATTGGACAAAGTGTTGTTCTAGTTTTATCCCTAAATATGAATTAGGTGAATATTTTGAATATTTGAAAGTAGGTATGAATTTTTCATTCAGAATTAAAAAATGGAAGAAATTGATTAAATTATCTAAATTTGAAATTGAAGGACAAATTAATATTAAAGTTTTTTTTCTGAAAAAAAAAAAGAATATATATATACATATATAAAAGTTTTAAATGGATAAATAATTGATTATCACGTGTGTAACAGATATTAGCAAACTGCAGAAAACAATACACTCAAACGCAGAGGATCATTACCCAAATAATTCGACAAATGTACCTGCACACGACACGATAGCAGTATGAATCAAATTCAACAGTAGTATGAAGAATAAAACTTTTGGGCAAAAAATCGGCCATCACAAACCCTTAAAAATGGTGAAAAACTAAACATTTGTTTATTTATTTCCTTTTTTTTTTTTTTAATCTTGCATATTAATCCATACCAAAAAGATAGGCCAAACTCAAGGAACTCTCCTCTTCTTCTTCTTCTTGTCTCATTCGCCTACTCGTTTCAAATAAAAGACTGTAAGATTCATTTATTGATCTTTTTTTTTTTCGCTTCCTGATTCCATTTTGTCTCTGTATTTTTGCTTTTGTGGGTTGGCTTACATTAAAAGTTATCTTTATCCTTTAGATCTAGAAATATTTTCCCACATTCAGGTAGTGTTAAATTTTTCTGGGTTTCTTTTTCAAATTCCTTTTTTTTTTTTTTTTTGAGTTTTTGGAATTGTTGTTTCTACTTCTAGGTTGGTTTTGCTTTTGGAACTCTTTATTGGGTTTTATTTGTTTATTTTATTTTCCTGAATAACTTTTTGTAATTGCGTTTTCTTTTGCTCGTTGTTTATATTCTGGTGCCATTTGATTTCTTGGAGTTGGAATTTTATTAAATTTGTCTCCTTTCGAGTGACGTTTAATTATTTGTTAGTGTTGGGCTTCTTTTTTCTTTACAAATTTGCAAGTATAATATTGATGTCATTGCAATTTTTCTATTTTAACCCTCCATTTAAAACCATTTTTGAGAGGTATTAAACTACTCGTGTCAAAGAAAATTCTATCTATATAATCAAATTTGAGCTTATTCTATGGTTGGTTAATGGATATAGTCAGCCAAAAAAAAGTGGAAAAAATGGATATAGAGATGGAAAGTGAAACTACTATACAATGGTTGAATTATAATTCCATAAGAGTTAAAGCAATCTTGATTGTTTCAGGTGTTTTATCTAAAGCATGGAAGGAACCATTGTTAGAAGGGTAATTCCCTCAGACAACAGTTGTCTATTCAATGCTGTTGGGTAAACTCTAGATTCTAAAACTTCTATCGTAATTCACTTCTTATATTCAATTGAATTTTGAGATCAATTTTCTAGATTATTAGTTTATTTCAATTTTTATTGTACCATACAGGTATGTTATGGATCATGACAAAAGTAAAGCTCCTGTGTTGAGACAGGTTTCCATCTATCACATTTGTTGTTCTTAATTATTTCATTATTAATCCAATTTCATATGAACCCCTTGGGTTTACTTTATTCTGAAGTTTCAATGCAGTTTCTTAAATTCAAGTTTTGATTTTGATTTTTTGAAATTTTTGCAAAAATTCCTTCATTCAATTTAGCTGTTTATTGAATTATAATTTAAATCTTCCAATATCTGGTTTTCTGCATTGCATGTTTAAAGTTTTGCTTTTGGTTACAATAACTGCTTTTCATTTTCTTAGCTTTTTTTTCTTTTAATCTTTTGTGAAAAGCAAGTACCACTTGGATAAGTAAACATAAATGCACACATGATTTTGTGGAAGAAAATTTGTGTTTCCAATGAGATTTTTTACTTTAGAAAGGTCCATCAGGGATGATTGATTATAGCCTTTGCTTTTATGCAATATTGAACTGGTGGCCTTTCTCGTCATCCATGTGTTGGTCATTAGTTATCACCCTGACATGTATTATTTTTTACAAACATAAGTCATGGATTTTCATCCTAATGTGCAACTAATGATCCTGAATAAAACAAATGATGAAGTAATTGCAGTTTCATGAATGAAAAGACGGTTTCTCTTGAAACTTCAATGGACAATTCAACTTTCACATTTCATTCCAATTTGATTTACTTAATTGTCTTTTTCTATTTCGTTTCTTGATGTTCTTTGCTATCAATACATTTCTTTTAAGGTTATTGCTGCAACAGTAGCCAGTGATCCACATCGGTATAATGAAGCATTTCTCGGAAAGCCAAACCAAGAGTATTGCACTTGGATTCTTGACTCTGAGAAATGGGGAGGTACGCACTTTTTTCATGTTGGATTTGTACTTGTATAGAAATCAAATTACCAAAATAAGATTTGGGACTGTTCAAAACCGAGATTAGTTATGCAGCATATTTACATGAAGCAGCTGCTTAATCTAATGAACTTGTTCCCTGCTAGCAAATTATATTATTTTATTTCTAAGGCTTGAATTTTTATCGTAAGTTCATTGAGTAGCAACTAAATTTCCTGGCATAAGATGCATTTTAGTTTACAACTTTTTAGGGGGACCTTTTTATTGCACGGTTGTTAACACCTTTGAGTTTGATATCTTGTTGCAATACCAAAGGCCAGAGTTGATAGCTGTATAAACCATTTTAGAATAGACTAAAATATTTTGCCCCATGTTAAAATTTATGATAGTTGCCAATACTTCAGTGGCTGGAGAATCTCACATAGAGATCAAGATTCTTGATTTTTTAGAGCACCTTTTAGCTATTCTTTGTTTCAGGAAATAAGTTTTCAGTATGTCATGATCTTCACAGACTTGAGTGCATTCATGTTTAATTCTGACTTGTGACTCTTTAACTCCTTAAAATTGCAATGTAGTCATCATTTACTGGATAACTATTCTTCCTCCCCGGTTTTACTATTTCTATGTTTGGCACCCAAGAAAATGATTAAAAGTGAAACTGTTAAATGTGTGTGATGCTGTTGTACATAAGCCCATCCATTTTTTATAAGGCGGTCCAAAAGTTCTATTTGCTTTCGTGCATATTTCAACACAGCCAATGCTTGTGTTGTTTCTTTACTTATTTTGCCATTTTGCTGATTTTTGCACGCTGTCTTTGAAGGTGCGATTGAGCTTTCCATTTTAGCTCATTATTATGGACGTGAAATTGCTGCCTATGATATTCAAACAACACGGTGTGATCTGTATGGTCAGGTTAGCATCAGTCATTGATCTTTTTGTGCCAGTATTTTTTATTTGCATTACCAAATGTTTTTAGTGGCCTCACCACTTATCTTGCATGTTGCTATTTAACAGGACAGGAAGTTCTCTGAAAGGGTGATGCTAATTTATGATGGGCTGCATTATGATGCTTTAGCTGTATGGTGTTTCATTTCCCCCTTTTTTCTATAATGAGGCTTCATTAAGAAGGATGTGAATGATGATATATTAATGAGCTTTAGATATATGCCCCTACTGGCTTGCAATGTGATATCCTGGTTGAAAATAGACTTTGTACGACATATGCAATATAATTCATTACATTCGACAAGTTTGACATAATACGGCAATGTTTACAGAGTAATTTAACGTTGAGTTCATGGATTGCAGAAATTTAAAGCTTATATTTATTCCTGTTGTAGTCTGTAATGCAATCATCTAGTAATTTCTTTCTGTTCCCTCCACTACCATTAATATAATATTGGCACCTTTTGATGTTGCATTTGGTAGATGTCTCCATTTGAAGGAGCTCCAGAGGAGTTTGATCAGACCATATTTGCTGTACAAAAGGATAGAACAATTGGACCAGCTGAGGGACTTGCTCTTAATCTTGTTAAGGAGCAACAGAGGTATTATCTTTTGCTTTGCTATTTGATATCGTTAAGAAGAAAAACAAGCCTGATGCATGTCCATATGGTATCATCATTATGAACAAATTTTAGTTTCTCAGTCCTCACTCCTTCAGTTTGCATTCTTTAGATCCTGCTGCTAACTTGCTACACTTTTTGTGATGCACAATTAAAAAATTTGATACACCTGCAGGAAAAGAAGTTACACAGATACTTCGAATTTCACTCTGCGATGTGGGGTGTGCCAAATTGGAGTAATTGGTCAGAAGGTCAGTTCGTGTTATGTTTTTGCCTGCCCCTAAATTTTCAGTCAAATTACCCATATTGGCAGAGTTTCATTTTTATTTTGATGAAATGTTCAGGAGGCGGCGGAGCACGCGCAAGCAACAGGCCATGTCAACTTCCAAGAATATAGATGATAAGACATTGTGATCGCGAGGAAAAAGAACTGATTCAGCGTTGGTAGTGTTCACTCAGCAAGTTGCTGGATTCTTTGAGCGACCCACAACTAAAAACAATTGTTATTTGTACAATATTTATTTGATAATTGTTTTCATCAAAATCATTCAACATAGAATTTTTAGTATTCCACGAAACAACAAATTTCCCTATAATAATAATAATAATAATAAAGAAAAAACAAATTTATGTGACCACATAAGTTAGACAAGTGTTGTGAGGTACTTGAACCCAAGGACAATGCAACTGCTCCTCCGTGCTGTACAAATCCAGCGTTGAATCTGTTTGTTCAAAAGAATGGTGATGCTTAGTTTCAAGCGAGTAGAAAACAATACCTTGATTATGCAATATAGGGAAGTATATGTTGTTCTTCACCCTTAAGGCCTTGGGTGACGCAGCTGTAAAAGATGATTGTCTACTAACAAAAATCATGTAATTTCCCGAACTTTCGACTTTTATCCATGCCATTTTTGATTGATAAATGATGATACACTGCCTATCAGGACCAAAAGCCCAGAGCCTTGTGGCTAGACTCTCTTTGTCTGGGCCTGGCAAAGGCCCAGAACCGATCCGAACCCGGTCCATTGGTCAGAATCCGGAAGTCAACACTTGAAAGCTGATCTCCATGTAGTCCGACCAATACTTAGGGATAAGCTCGGTACCGATCTATCACTCAAGATTCATCCTTGTCAGGACCTTAATCATCTGCTTGGTATGGACAAGCAGACATGTGGCCCATACTCTGACAGAGACAGATAAGTAACTCGTACTTTGATAAAGCATGGACCTTTTAAATATATATATGTTAGCTATCATTACGGAAAGTGGACATTTACTATCATCATTACAGATGAGTTGTTATTACAGGGGTTCCACGTGTAAGATTCTCTGAAACCTTTATTATAAATACCTTAAGGATTTATTGTGGGGGGACTGAACTCTCTCTTTTATTATTACTCCTATATAAATACCGACCCCATATTAACTTAGGCATCGGAGTGCTTGCTACGGCAACCCCTTGCTTTCTCCTTTTGTTTTCAGGATCATATCATCTGGATCAAGTCATTAGCTCTATCAAGGTGAACCACGGCTCATAAGTTTCCCTCATTGGACCCCGGAACATCAATAAAGCTTGAAAACTGGAACCCAATTTTCTGACTCTCTAATGAACACAGATGGTAGTTTCCCTTCGCATTCAACTAAATGAAGTTGGTCGTAGTTTTTGCAAGGCTTTTCTAGCTCCGGCTTAACTTTCCAAGTAAACTTCCCTTCTATTATTTGTAGAATACCTAAATTTCCTTTCTTGTCCCAGATAGTAGAATGCTCCGCTGTAGAAGACTGGGCTATTATCAGAAAAGGCAAACCCGGAGTCATCAACAATTCGTTCATACGTCCATTCTTTGCCTTCACGATGAACAAATGATACATAAATAGAGTTTTTATAACTGCAAATGCCAACCAAAAGACATTCTGAGGAAGTTGGAGAACTCGACATGCCGACACATCTATTAGCCAGTTTCCGCAGTAAACGGATTATAGCAACATGGGACATTTCCGGGTTTAAAAATGAAGATCCAGCCATCTTTGGTGCAAAAAATTGCATAATTTATATCAGATTCATATCATCCCCATTGTCAGCCACCATACCATATCCTCCTTATTCTCCTTGCCCATATACCCCACAATTTTCTTACACATTTCCACCTATCCTATCTATCAGTCTATCACCTCCATTAACACACCACCACCATTTCCCCTACCAAACAACCCCACTTCCATTATTATTGCTACTCCTTCCTTGTTTTTACCTTTTCTTTTTCTCTAATTTATGTGTTGTTGAATCACTTTAGAAGCCTAATGCTCGAAGCTTTGAGATAGCGGATGATATGTTTTGGAAAGATGGTAAGCCATTTTGGATAATCGGCATATGACTCGAAGTCCTGACAAATTTGTTTTTCATCTCCGGTATCCTTCTACGGTGAGCCGTTTCAGGGTCTGATATAGACCAGAAAATTTGTTCTTCGTTTTTATTATTGTCTTGGAAGTAAATGAGCCATGGGTAGGATCCTGGTTAGGGGAAGATTTGGTCTTGAGATGTAAGTTCTGCAATTTATTTAGGAAAAGAAAAATTCAGTTCTAGAGAATTTTGCTTTCTTTTTAAAACTTGCTGAAATTTTCTATACAAAACTCTTCTAAGTTTAGGAGTTTGATTATTCCATTTAATTTGTTAAACTGAAACTAATAGATGCTAATGATGAAACGTCTTAAAAAGAAAAACCAAAGAAACACGTATGAATTTATCGCTGCAAATTTAATGTCTAACCATAAAATGTATGATTGATGTTTATAAAAAAATAACGAAAAGTTGAAGTTCTTGATAAACTATAATAGAAGTCGTAATCGCAAGTATGATTAAAGGTTTTTTTTTTTTTTGGAGGTAAGTGATTAAAGGTTGATAAAGCATGAAACTTAATCCCTATTATGTCTTCAATATATTTCTGGCAAGTTTCGTAATTTTTAAATTTACGGATTGTGAGATAATTGAAAATGAAAGCTGCGGAAACAGCAGGGCTGTTGGTGAAATTTGCCAACGTTAAAATGCTTTAGAAAAACACAAAAATAATACCCCTTTAAATATTGTTAATAGGGTTGAGCATGTGACCGATCCGTTAGAGATATCCGCTAATCTGACCGCGCGGGAATAATTTTCCCGACCCGTTGAGTAATGGGGTGCGGATGGATTTGAAAAATAAAACCCACTGCGGGTTCGGGGCAGGGACGGGTTTTGGTAAACCCTGCGAGTATCCGCCCCGTCCAATGGTATTTTCGCAATTTTGATCATAAGTTGAAAACTCTAGGTATATTTTTGTCTCTCTTTTAACTGCTTCTTCAATGAAAAACTTTGATCTACCAAAACAACATTAGATCAAGTAATTCATACATTTTTTGTTACTTTCGTTTTTTTTTATTTTTCTCACTCTTTTTTTTAACTGATTTTTATTTTCTTTTTCTCTTTTACTTGATCTAATATTGTTTTATCAGATCCATACATTTTTTGTTACTTTGGTTTTTTCTGGATTTTTCTCACTTGTTTTTTTTTAACTGATTTTTATTTTCTTTTTGTGATTGCAAGTTGCAAGAAACAATAGTTTAAAGAAAGAAACAATTTGGAAATGATAAATTTCATTTTAGATTTGTTTTTTAACTTTTATGTTTGTGATCTTGAAGTTGATTAATTACTTCAAAATAAATTAAATACTCAATTTTACAGAATTTTTCTTCATTTTGACAATCAATTTTATGATAATTTTAAGTATGGAATTAGTTATTATTTACATCCACTGTATAAATAAGCAAAACCTAAAACAGATAAACTTAACTCTTTGTTCTTTTTTTTTTTGCCATTTGATCAGTACGCACGCTCTTTGTTTAGATTATTTATTATTCAGCAATTATCTATTAACAGAAAGAATTTGCTGAATATAAATCAATTATTTTTTTTAAAAAAAATTACTATTTTAATAAAAACCCGTAGATAAGCCAGATCCAGACCCGCTCGTCCCGTGATCTAAAAAACCCAACCCGCTGCGGGAGCGAGACGGGGATGGGGCGACATATCCGAGAGCAGGGCAGGGACAAGTGGGGACGGGTTTTCACGGATTTTTGAAAACCCGCCCTGTGCTCAACTCTAATTGTTAACTAAAATAATACCCCTTTTCTTTTTTTTTTTTTTGACAAAATTAATACTCTTTACTAAAGATTTATGACTTAATTAATGCTCCTGATTTTAACTGCACGGTAATACATGTAACTATTAAATAAAATGGTTTTTTATAATTTTAAATTTTCATTTTATTTCTCTCCCATCCATCATTTGTCTTTTGTCTTTCTATGTTCTTTCCTTCTACAATTTTCTTCTTCATTTTTCCTTCTTCTGCCATTATAGAATATGACCGTCGCTGCCTCAATGAGTCCTTCACTATGGTTTGAACCAAGGTGGATTCTTCTGGGCTTAAAAGTGGGTGTTGTATGGAAAATTTAGTGAAGATGGTAAAGAAGAAGTAGTTTCCATATTTGACATTGAAATCCAAAATCCAAATCTTTCTCCTCCTTAAATAGCTTTTTTTTTTAACCAAAAAGAATAAAAAATGGAGAACATTAATTATTTTTTTAAAATTTTCAAGAAAACTATAGAATTTCGAATTTCATTCTCAGCATCCTTAATTGCTTGTCCGGGATAATGACATTTTTGGTGTTAATTTGAAAAATATTAACATTTTTGGTGTGTTTTAGGGGTTAATTCCAAGTTTGGTGTGTTTTTTTGGTGCGCTGACCAAAATTTTTTTCCAATGCGCCAATTCAAACAGCGCATTGACGAAAAGTGATTGTCATTACGCAACTACTTTTTACTTTTTTTTTCCCTTTGCGCTACTTGAACTTCCAAAATGAAATTTGTTGCAAAATGAAAATGCCATTGCGCCACTTCAAGTGGCAAAAAGAAATCCTTTGCGCCACTTGAAGTGGTAAAATGAACTCTTGTATGTGCAAATAGCATGCTTTCACGTGTTTTCTTTTTTATTTTTTTAAAATAAAATTATTGACAATTCTCAAGTTGTATGCTGCATGCATGCTTTCACGTGTTTTCTTTTTCTTTTTTAAATAAAATTATAAATTATTTGTATTTAGTTCCGAAATTAATTTTAGAGGGTCGAAATTTATGGATTTGACTCTTTTTTTAGAATATCATCTTTCTTTTTTAAATAAAATTATAAATTATTTGTATTTAGTTCCGAAATTAATTTTTGAGAGTCACATTTTAGAGTTTTGACTCTTTTTTTTTTAAAAATATCACATAAAATAAGTAGAACCATTAAGTTTAACAGTTTCAACGGTTCTACTTATCTAATGTGATATTTTAAAAAAAGAGTCAAATCTATAAACTGCAACTCTTTAAAATTAATTTCGGGACTAAATACAAACAATTTATAATTTTATTTATTTCCAAAAATTTTAAAAAAAGAAACACGTCCGCATTTTGCATGTTCAATATGCATTTCATTTTGCATATTTATTTATTTTTTAAAATAAATAAAATTATTAATTATTTGTATTTAGTCTCAAAATTAATTTTAGAGGGTTGAAGGTTATAGATTTGACTATTTTTTGAAAATATCACATTAGATAAGTAGAACTGTTGTTTTTAAATAAATAAAATTATTAATTATTTGTATTTAGTCTCAAAATTAATTTTAGAGGGTTGAAGTTTATAGATTTGACTATTTTTTGAAAATATCACATTAGATAAG
This sequence comes from Croton laevigatus, assembly GCA_949640765.1. Classification (NCBI taxonomy): domain Eukaryota; kingdom Viridiplantae; phylum Streptophyta; class Magnoliopsida; order Malpighiales; family Euphorbiaceae; genus Croton; species Croton laevigatus. The sequence goes on from CATIWJ010373425.1 coordinate 14,004, forward strand.
TAGAACCGTTGAGACTATTAAATTTAATAGTTCTACTTATTTTATATGATATTTTCAAAAAATAGTCAAATCTATAAATTTCGATCCTCTAAAATTAATTTCAAGACTAAATACAAACAATCTATAATTTTATTTAAAAAATAAAAAAACACGTGAAAGCATGCATGCAGCATACAAATTGAGAATTGTCAATAATTTTATTTAAAAAGAAAAAAGAAAAAAACAAAACACGCCCAAAGGATTTCATTTTGCCACTTGAAGTGGCGCAATGACATTTTCATTTTGCAAAAAACCGCCGCATTGTGTAACAGACTTGGGGATAAAAAAAACATCACCCACTGCACCTCTTGGACAGGCGCAATGGTCACTGCGCCATTCCAACTGGCGCATTTTGACTCCTTCGTCCATGTCAACCAAAACACACTAAATTTGTAAATAGTTTTATATACACACCAAATTCAGAATTACATTTTTTTTACACTAAATTTGAAATTATTTTTCCAAATTATACCAAATTAGTAATTGACCCTTTGTTTCTATTCCTTAAATGATATTCAACAACCCGCAATTTATTAGCAATCAAATACACCTTCTTGTGTAATAGTAGCAAAAAATTTAGTTGAAAGGACGTTGAAGCTCATTTGTATAGAACTCGTTTTGCTATATGTTATTGGCAATTTGTTCCAACATATGATTTGTTATTTATTTACTTGAAGAAAATTCAAATTTATCTTCAATTAAGTAAAACTTAAATTTGAATAATTCCTTTGAAAGAAATGTGAAAATTTGGAATTTAATGACTTTTGCATAGTTTTTGTATAAATGTGGACTTATTTAAAATAAAGTGTGCATATTTATTTTTATTTTCTCTCTTGTTGTTTTGGTAAATACAGCTTTTTAGGTGTAAATGTGAACAACTTTTGCGTTTTCCGATGTTTCATCTTCAAATATTTTCCCTTTTTTAGAGAGATAAAAAAGAGAGTTTCAATTAAGGAAAATGAATTCAACTATTAATTCAATTGCTTAGAATTTAGTTTAAGTTTATACCATGGAGACTAGCTTGAATTGAATTTGAGGTACGGTTTAAGAATGAATATTTGAAATTCTAATTTGCACGTGTTAAGGATGACATTGTGGGATTTGGTAGTGGAGGATAGAAAGTTGGTGGCGGCCGACCTGGCAGCCTGTGATTCGTGGAGGTGGGTGACCAGCGAGTAATGGTTGGTTGGTGCTACTTGCACTAAGAAAAGGATATTGTTTGTCTTTTCTTTTAGTACTTTAACTTATCGATTTTTTTTTTTTTTTTATCGATTGATATAGAAAAGACATGAAAGTACAGTGTAAATCCTATATTTTTAAAATATATTAGCTCACTTTTAATAGTGGTGAGGTAAGTCACTAAAGATCAAAAGGTCCTGAGTTCAAACTTTAAGGGTAACTAAAGGCAAAAAAAAAAAAAAGCTCACTTTCAAGGCCTGAACATAATTGACGACCCATATCATTTTGGAAGGGACCTGAACCCTCCGAATCCTCATATCTTTCTTAAACTGTTATTAATTTTTTATTTATTATTATTTAAAATTTGAGTACAAATTTAAAAATATATGAGGCAATGCAGATTTATTAGCTTAAAAGGATAAGACAACTAGCAAGGGATTTAATATTTTTTCACATCCAAGCGGTGATCAAATCTCTAGCTTTTGTTAAGAGAGTAAGAAGAGCTCCTACCGCTCTATCACACTCCCTGGTTATGGTCATTTCTATCTTTAATCTAGGATCCTTACTATAATTACTTTTTTCCAAATAATGATATACATATATACTATATAGCCCTCAAAAATTTAAAAAAGAAACAACATTACGGGTGTAATTTTCCAAAATTCCTCATGCACCGGTTAATATAGTAAACTTTCGCACCATTTTCTAATAAATAAAATTTATTCATTTATGTTTCATTGAAAGCTCATAATCAAGAGGGAAAATTTTACATTGCCATTTGCTCTCATGAAAGCAAAAGTAGACGACATAGGACAAACTAAGGATGAGTTGAGGTGCAATTAGGCCAAGAGACAAGCTTAGGAGGTACAATCTTCAATACAGGATTTATTCAAAGAAATTAGTCGGTCTAAGTTCAAACCCACTGTTCAGAGTGGAAAGTCTTCTTGGCCAGGAACATGATGAATCCCAATCACATACCATAAAACTATATCCTTATTCTCAATATCTCTATTCTTTTCACTCCAAAT
>CATIWJ010373772.1:0-23032 GCA_949640765.1 Croton laevigatus
TTATAATAGATGAACCCTATTAAGTAACTAAAATTTCTTTAAATTGTTCAGGTTTCGAGTTTGGGAAAGGAGAAACTTGGTGTTAATAATGGAAGAATGGATGACGCTGAAACAAAAGACACTAATGGTGGGTATGTTAATGGAAGAATGAACTTGGAAACACAAGACTATCCATCAACTGGTCCAAATGATGGTACACATATCTCCGGTGCACCTGCCTGAATTGTCGTAAAAGAAGTTCTAATGCAGATCAAGAATTCAAAGAAGAAAAAGTTTGTTATAAACTGTAATAATTCTTCTTAATAATAAAATGTTTCAGCTTCTTTGGTTGTATTATGCACCATTTTAATTCAGCAGAAACATTTTTTTTTTTCCCTTTAACTTTAAACTGTTATGATGACATTTTAAAATGACCCAAATAATCATAAACTTTTTTTTTTAATCCGCGAATTAATTTTTTAACTAAATTATCAGGATTCAAACCCTTTTACCTCACTGTAGAGATGATTTGATCCATTCATAGTTATTTTTAAACTACAAATGGATTGATACTAATTTATATGAAGAATTCAAAGAAGACATTTGTTTATATAAACTATTAACATATCAAATTTCATTTTTATCATGAGCACCATGATAATTTAATTGAAACAAAAGCTAAACAATTTCATAAATCTAAAGACCTAGCTGTTCTAAAACCTATAGAATCATGTGAATGCTTGCAGAAGCAACAATTGGACTCTTAACATAGTGGATGCCATCAGTCCATGTTAACATTCCAAATTCATAATTTTCAGCTGCGCCTTCCCATTTTGCTGAAAATGTTGCCTTAAAGCTCTTCTCTTCTCCAATTTTCTTAAATTCCAACACACTTGGCTCTACTGAAACTGCAACTCCATACGGTTCTGTAATGCGAACTGCATATTTCCCTGGAGATCCAACATTCTTCAATTTCCGGGTTACTGTCACTTTCGACCTCGAACATAGTCTTGAGACTGAAATGGATGGGTAGTTGAAATTCAAAAGACTTGCTGATTTAGAACATCTATGACCAGGAAAGAAATTTTCCATAAGTGTTTGGTTATAACCAATACCACATAAGAAATCCAAGTAATCATCCGCAGATAAGTCATAAACTAAGCCTGGATTCATAGCTCGGTTTGGTCTGAGATGCCCAGACCCATAATTGAATGGAGTTCCCATATGAGAAGACGAATCAAGTATTCTATGAACAGTGTTATCTCTGGTTCTTGCTGCACAAAAAAAAAAAAAAAAAGATCATTCTTTTTAGTTTATTTAATCAGAAATTGTTAAAACAAATGCTATAAAATCTCTGACGCTTCTATCTGCAACAAAAAAGAGAGGTAAAACAAAAGTAGGACTTTCATCAAACAGGTTATAGGCAAATTCTGAAGAGGTAATGTAGTTACCTGAAGTCATGATTGCTGATCGGATTGCAGCCGGACTCCAGTCAGGATGGAGGGTTTTGAGAAGGCCAGCAACTCCGGCAACATGAGGACAAGACATAGACGTACCAGATTCAACGTTGAAAGGGACATGTCGTTTATCAAAAGGATACTCAGATGCGGTTGCTAGTTCAGAGAAAGCAGCTATGATACTCACTCCAGGTGCGGTAATGTCAGGCTGCAAAATGTGACAAAATTATTGCTAATTCTATGAATATAAGACATATTTTTTCTTTAATTATTTTAATCAGAATTACCTTCAGGATTGCTGGTGTGACAAGATTTGGTCCTGCAGAGGAGAATAAAGCCATGGATGGAGCAGGCTTCGCGACGGAGTCTCGTTTAGATGCAGGTTGGATAGTTGCTTTAGCATTTCTGTTAATGGGTAAGTAATTAAGAAACTGATCAAATAAGTTAATGTAAACCAAAAAGATAATGAAAATGAATTACTTGGTGGTGTTAATGTAAGAAAAGACTGAAAGGCCATTTTTGTAGTTAACATTTGAAGCAGGCAAGATATGAGGATCAGCTACAAGCTCATTTCCTGTGCTTTCATCATTGCAAAGAATCATTCCAACTGCTCCTGCTAATGCAGCTATATAACCCTTCTCAACTCTTGCTGTTTCTCCTCTCAAACAAGCCAAGATCTTCCCTTTCGCTTTCGCGGGATCCAGAGTCCCTTCCAAACAGAGGAGCCTTCACATATGCAAGGGTCAGTTAATGTCTATGGACCAGCACACACGCAAGCTTGAATGAGTGAGGTTCAAACAAACTAAATTAGGATGCAAAATATCATTATTGGAGACACTATATACATCAAAGGAAAATTGTGTCAAATGTTGATTGTTCTTACGCATCATTAGCAGATGCATTCTTAGCTTTGGCCATATCTGCACTAATAAGTGGAAAGAATTTGCCTTCCAAGGTTTCAGAAATACTTTGTCCCTGAAATCACAATTAGCAAATATTTAATGTAACATTATGACATTAATTAAACATAGAGATTTGCAAATATTCAAGAAAGAAACCTTAATTTTAAGACCATTTCCAAGTTCAACAACATTAACAAACTGTCGGTCGAGGGTGCTAGCTCCAACAGTAATTATCCAAGGTGCAACATTTGAGACGGTTCCATATTGGGGACCGGAATTTCCTGCTGAGCAAGAAACCACAATACCCCTTCTAACAGCATGAAAAGACCCAATTGCAATAGCATCTTCGAAATAATTCGCCGGTAACCCACCAACAGAGAGCGAAATCACATCTACTCCGTCGTGAATGGCGGCGTCAAATGCCGCAAGAATATCAGAATCAGAGCATCCAGCTTCTACCTCATCCCCTATTTGGGGAAAACAAACTTTGTAAGTGGCTACTCTAGCCTTAGGCGAACCTCCTTTAGCTGTTCCATTTCCTGCACCAAAGACATTGGCTCCGGGGACAAAGTTTCCGGCCGCAGTCGACAGTGTATGTGTGCCGTGGCCTTCATAGTCACGAGGTGTAGTAAGGGCAGGATGAGAAGAGGCGTTTAGATTATTTAACGTTATAAAACCACGGTTGAAGTATTGTGCTCCTATTAGCTTCCTAAACAAAATAGTTAATAATTGTTTTAAGAAAAACAATTAAGCATAACAAAGAAAGAACTTCTAATTAACCTGTTGCAACGAAATCCATGTTTTTTGTCACTTTGGCATTTCCCTTTCCACCTCGAAGGAATAGGTCCATAACCTTCGTCGCTAAAGCTCTTGGATTCAGGCCAGACACCTATGGAAAAAACAAAGGTTTAATTTAGGGATGAGTTGACATAGGAACGCGTGATCATATCAGGTTCCTAAGGTTCTTCTAGTCCTTCATTTTGAATCAATTTTAAAAAAAACAAAGATTCAAATACCATACCAGTATCAATATTAGCCAAAATAGTATCTTCTCCGAATCTGGCTTTCTTCCAAATTGAAGAATGGTGGATATGGCCATTCCTTTCTAGAAGCATAAACTCCCAAGAATGGGTTGTGTGTAGCTTTCTTCTCTGGTTTAAGAAGACAGATACCACTTTTGGATGCTCTGCAATTAATATAAAATTGTGATTAAAATGTCATTAAAATATGATTATTGTAACATAAAACTGTAGATTACTTGCTATTTGAGCTGCCTCTTCTTCTTTGAGAAGAGCAGAAAATCCATTAATATGCCTTTGGTAAGAGTAGAAAATAGCATCTCTAGCCTTTTCAGTACTGCAAATTAAACCAAACCAAAACTTGATTAAAATATTAAATGATAATAATTAGTTAATTGTATGTATTTACCTGCCAAGAAAGGTGGCAAGAAACTCGTAATGAGCATTGGTGACGGCATGCAGATCAGACTCGGTGAGTTGAGAATCGGGTGCATGGGAGTGAGATCCCAAGTAAACTACGTACGACTTTTAGCATAAAACCAGAAACCAAAACATTTATTAAATCAAACCCTTAAGAAATACGAAGAAATATGCAAATAGGGTTGGTGTTTCTGTACCTTTTTGATGGAAGCTAGAGCAGGCGTTTGAAGCAAACAACAGAGAGTCAAAGATAGTAACAACGGCAAAGAAAGCTTGGAAAACGACATTATGGCTCCTGCCTTGGGAATTCACGTTAAGGTTAACTATGATTATATATATACTTTAATGGATATAAGTAAGATACGATATGCTTATCTTAATTAACAATACAAATTTTTATAAAGAAAATGAGTTCTACACAAGGTGGAGTTGTTATGTTTATAAGAATCTATAAATTATTCTGTTTACATGAATCTATACATTATTTCATACGAATCTATACATTATTTTATACGTATTCGAATTATGGATGATCATTATCTTTGCATAAATAATTTAATTTAAGTAAATGATAAAGGTTGAGGATACACTAATCCCCCAAAACACCTTCAATTTCTCCATCCACATACAAATTCGCCATCTCTACAGAGAAACATCATTCTGCCTCTTCCATAGTTAAGAAAACATATCAGAATCTTGTCAACCGACGAGCTCCCTATAAACGAGAAACCCTAGCCGCACAAACCCTAGTTTGCTTTTATTGTGAGGGTCAAATATGGCTCGCATATTTAACTATTTATTATAAATATCAAATAAACGTATTTTATTTGATATTTATAATACATAGTCAAATATTTAGTTCTGCAAATTGCGATTTATTAAAATTAATCTCAATACTAAGTACATACAATCCATAATTTGGTTTGAATTAAAATATTCATAAAAAAGAAAGGGGAGCTGCACCATGGGCAACTCATGTCAAAAATAACTAGGTTACTTAAAACTAAATTTTATAGGAAGAATTACTATGGAGTCCTTATGTTTTTCTATAATCTACTCTCAGGTCCCTATATTTTAGAAATATGCTTTGAGGTCCCTACAGTTTCGTACCAAATATGTTTTCGAGTCTTCAAGTTTTGGCATCATTAAGTGGTCAGGTCTTTCTGTCCATTTTTCCCGTTAAGTCAGTTGGAGAGAGAATATTCCATCAATCGAAAAGGAATATTCCGACTGTCGGAATACCAAAAAATGATCATAATTAATTATCGATCATACCACTAAGACAGTATCACTTTCAGGAATTTAAAAACATAATATTTTCACTTGAACCCAAATAAAATCGCCAGAAAAAATGTAAAATGTAATCAGATTCTAACAAGAAAATTAATTTTCCAAAATTCACAATAACATTACAGGAAATTTACATCAAAATAGAGGAGAACGAGACAAAACCATAGATACACAAATCGGCAATGAAAAATGACCGGAAGACATCGAAAAACACTTTGAAAGTACAACCTATTTAGAACCCGAGACTCGAAACCTTGTTTTCTTCTTTTATGACCACATATCAACGGCAATGAGAGTACCAAAAAAAGAAAGAAAATTAGGTTGAGGGGAGTAGACCGGTACGCTCAGATCATCTGTCCAAGCTCTGTATCAACGCAAGCGGTGATTATTTGAAAATGGCAGCAAGGAGAAAAAGAAGAAGAAGAGAGAGGAGAGAGAAAAAGAGATTTTCATCTAATTTAATGGCTAGATAGACGGAAGTATCGAAAGCATATTTGCTACAAAACTTTAAGGACTTCAAAGTATATTTTTAAAATACACAGATTATAGCAAAATATAGGGACTCCAGAATTATTCTCCCAATTTTATAATGTGATGTTTTACTACAATAATCCTAAATTAAATTGTGTTAATAACCATTGTAGTTTCTTTTAGTTTACTTAGGCCCAACCTACAAAGTTAGTTGGGGCAAGTCCATTATGAAAATTATGAGCCTAAGTACAACCCAATAATGAGTAGACTAAGGAGGACATGTGGCCCAAGTTCATGTCACAGTTGCAAGTCTCACCTATAAAGGGCAAAGGCTGTACAAAACAAAGTAGCACTTGTCTTGTGTGTGTACCAACTCTCCATGTGGAATTTACCAAACATTTTCCCAAAAAGAATATTCCCTCCAAGCAAAGTAACGTGCCAAGTCAAACAATGAAATGAAACCCAAATTTCACTTGTGCTACCAAAATTTTTAGGTTTTTGGCATTTGATCAATGTGAAAGCATATAATCAAGAATGTCAATACCATTTTATCTTTGGTAATTTTATATTTATAGTGGCAATTTTGTCTTTATAATATTTAGGTTTAAGTGATATCATTTTGAGGAATTTGATTTAATCAGGTCCGTTGATTAAGTTACACAAGCAGAACATTTGCACATGACTCCATTTTTTTAGGGCCTTCAAATTTCAAAAAAATAGTTTGAACTGTATATAGTTTATTTTATAAAAATACAATAATTTTTTTAAAAATATTATATTCATACTTTTATTTTAAAATATTAAAACATAAATGTCTCATTCTTATTATTAGAACAGAACTTTCAAAAATTTTGAGACGGCCCTAGATTTAATAAGAATGTTCTGAATAGGTCCAAAAACCCTTAATAAACTAGTCTTTCATAGAGCTATTTTGAAATTTTTAACTATGTATATTGATAAATGGATTGATGATATATTTACTTAATAGATTAAAAAAATTGATTACATGAGTTTTGCAAATTGCAAATTCAACATGTGATCTGGTTAGCATTAAGCTATACATTATATGAGAAAAGTAAATTAACCTTTGTCTGATTTCTTTTATTTTAGAGTGCTTAGCGATTCATTCATTAAGTGTTTTTGAATATTTTACTCTTTATACTTGAATTTCAAAATAATTTTAATATACATGCTAAGACTTAGTTGATCTGACGTAGAAATCAAGGTTTGAATTCCTACCCAAACTTAATAAGAAAATTGTTTATGTATTTAACTCTTCTACAAATCAAATTGGATTTTGATTTTCTGAAACCACTTGTTAATTAAAATTCAAATTTTAATCAAAACAAAAACCAGACTTGAAATTGAAATGATATCACTGGGTATGAGATTTTCTTATATATAGACACTTATTGGTAACAATATTATAGCCTATGGAAGAGATGACTTGAAATGACTCATTGTGTGCCCCATTTTTCTACATGAAATCCAAAACCCACTTGTATAAGTAACTTCAACTAATTAGTAGGTGGCTTATTGGATTCCCAGGGCGAGTTTTGCAGTACCCACATCGATCTCATTAGGATACCCGCTAACGAATTAGATAATATTTGAGACAAAGACAAATTAGATTGTGTATACTCTCCCCCTTTTTTTTTTATCAAAATTACAACGAAGAAGAGGGAATTATAATATTCGAACCCAAAATCTACGACGGATCTTGAACACAACACTCTTACAGTTAGATGGTTGAGCCTAATTCGTATAAAATACATTGTCTATAATTAACTGTCTTTCTTGTTCTACTATAACTTTATAATTTGCAGATAGACATATCAATACATTGTCTAAAGAAGATATAACTATCTGTACCAACCAATCTCACAAATGGGGTTTTCGTAAAGAAAAGGAGGAGTGTTGTGATAAATAGATTAGTTAAATGTAGGTTCACCACCACTTTGCCATAAACTTTATTCATAAATATATGCACTACTTTTAGTAATACACGAAACTAATTAAATACTTTGTACAATAACTTCAACACTATTTGGCTATTTGAGTACTAAATATCGCCAAGTGTTTTGTCTTTTCCCTTTGACCTTAAATGGATCCATTTTTGTGCTTCATACTCTTTTTGTTCAATCAAAATTTTCAGTGGAAACTTGAAAATTCCTTAAGGAAGAAGATGAAGTGATTTGGTTTCACTTGATTATGACTGCCTACCAACTATATAAATTTGAAAAATTTTCCAAGTATGATACTCATATTACATCCAAATTTATATGTATTTAGCTAGTTTAGGCTAAATTTTAATATCGGTTTGCATGTTAAAATATAATCTTGTGGTAAAATGGATACGTAATATCAGTATTGATTGAAAAGTATTGGCGCTGATTATTTAAATTTTATGAAATATAAAGAGTGTTTCTTATTATATAAAGTTTTTTAACTTATAAAGAGGCAATTGAAGTATTTTTGAAAATTTATTTTTAATTTATAAGCGAATTTCAAATAAGTGGAATGCCTCATTGTTTTATAGTGACTCATAAAGAGTTTCAAATTAACCAAATAAAAGACCAAAGATATCTCATAGTTATAACTCACATATGCCACTAACAATACCACTCTACTTTACTAAAGTTTTTTTTTTTCGTAATTTTAAGTACTTATAAGCTAAAATAAATTTAAATAATTCTTTACAACTATTTATAAGTTACTTGTTTTTAATATTGCAAGAAACATTATTTAACTTATTTTTAATCACCTTAATAATTGAAAACTATAATAGATGAAGGATATATTCAATAATGCTATTCCAAAAGTGCTGCGTACCTAGCACACCCACACCCAAAGTGAACTATTTGTGAACCGTGCATGTGACGGTCCTTCGTGTAAACAGTGAGAAGGCGTACTGGTGCGCTGCCTTTTATCAATATCTATGGGTTCAATTCAGTTGTTTTTATTAATGATTTTAATAATTATTAGCGTATAATTTTTTATATTAATGCAAAAAACTAAATGTTAAGAAATCAACTCTTTCTTTCATAAAACGTAATTTTAATTTCTAAAAGTTACATAAAAAAATGAAAACAATAGAAATTGATAATTAGAATACTAAATTATCAATTGATTTTGTTTTTGGAGGGATCACACATGGTGAAGTATAGTCCATCCAAATATAAGTAAAGAAAGACTTTCTTTTCTCGTAGGACTTGGTATTATAGCCAAAAAGAGTCCTAGTCATAAACAACTTAAAATCTGCACAACTTCCCTCACCTGCCATATTATCAAATTTAGATTCACCAAACTTACTTACTCTCTCTTTTATCAATTAATTTTCTATAAATTCTTATCAAAAGAGTGTTGCAACTAAACCCCAACAATAAAAGCGCTCACAAATGTCTCATTTTGATGTAGTTTTAGGACATTCTACCTTGTCTAAACTTTCTTCTCTTCCAAACCAAATGGAGCTCCAAAATTATCCTAAAAAATCTAAGCCTTCTCCTACACTTGCAGACCTTCTAAAACGGTTCGATGATTCTCATCAGACTGAATATTCCAATTCTAATTTGAATTCGAATTCGGTTACTCCAGTTCACCATCATCATATTTTAGACCTTGGCTTTGCTGGTAGCTCCATGTTTCCTCCTAGTTCAAACCCTTTTGTTCTTTCTTTTAAAAATTTATCATACAGTGTAAAGGTTGGTCAAGGAATGTCATTTCCATGGAGCCGTTCTTCTGATACTCGCGAAACGGGTATGAAAACTTTGTTGAATGATATATCAGGAGAAGCTAGAGAAGGTGAAATCATGGCCGTTCTTGGCGCGAGTGGATCGGGGAAATCAACGTTGATTGATGCACTTGCTGATCGCATTTCTAAAGAAAGCTTAAAAGGGTCTTTGACTTTAAATGGGGAAGCTTTAGAATCAAGGCTTTTGAAAGTTATTTCTGCTTATGTTATGCAAGATGATCTTTTATTTCCAATGTTAACTGTGGAAGAAACTTTAATGTTCTCTGCTGAATTTCGTCTTCCTCGTTCACTTTCCAAGTCCAAAAAGAAAGCGAGAGTTCAAGCTTTGATCGATCAATTAGGCCTGCGTAACGCCGCCAATACTGTGATTGGCGACGAAGGTCATAGAGGTGTTTCCGGTGGCGAAAGAAGAAGAGTTTCGATCGGAATTGACATAGTTCATGACCCAATTCTTCTTTTTCTTGATGAACCCACTTCAGGACTTGATTCCACTAGTGCTTTTATGGTTGTTAAGGTTTTACAGAGAATTGCACAGAGTGGAAGTATTGTTATTATGTCTGTACACCAACCTAGTTACAGAATCTTAGGCTTACTTGACCGTTTGATCTTCCTGTCCCATGGTCAAACAGTCTACGGCGGTCCACCGTCTAGTCTTCCACGATTCTTTGCTGAATTCGGTCATCCGATACCGGAAAATGAGAACAGAACCGAATTTGCTCTCGATTTGATTCGTGAGCTTGAAGAAATTCCAGGCGGAACCAGAACCTTAGTAGAATTCAACAAATCTTGGCAAGCTCAGACAATGAAGATTTCAAGAACCAATCAATCATCAAATTCTTCAAAACTTTCCTTAAAAGATGCAATAAGTGCTAGTATTTCCAAAGGTAAACTTGTCTCCGGAGCTACGAATCATGATTCCACCAACCTGTCATCTTCAGTTCCAACATTTGCCAATCCATCCTGGATTGAAATGCTTGTAATTGCAAAAAGATCAATCACCAACTCAAGAAGAATGCCTGAACTTTTTGGAATTCGATTCGGAGCTGTTTTCATTACAGCGCTAATCTTAGCAACCGTCTTTTGGCGTCTGGACAGTTCTCCAAGAGGGGCTCAGGAAAGATTGGGCTTCTTCGCTTTCGCAATGTCCACTACTTACTACACTTGTGCAGAATCCATCCCTGCATTTCTACAAGAACGGTACATTTTCATGAGAGAAACTGCCTACAACGCTTATCGTCGATCTTCCTACGTTCTTGCTCATTCTATTATCACAATCCCTTCATTAATCATCCTCTCCATCGCATTCGCTGCAACTACGTACTGGACAGTTGGACTTGCAGGTGGATTCTCCGGATTTCTTTTCTTCTTCTTCACTGTTCTATCAGCTTTTTGGGCAGGAAGTTCCTTCGTAACATTCCTTTCCGGCATTGTTTCACACGTAATGCTTGGTTTCACCATTGTTGTTGCGATTTTAGCTTACTTTCTTCTCTTCAGTGGCTTCTTCATCTCCCGGGACAGAATTCCTCCATATTGGATTTGGTTTCACTATCTTTCTCTAGTGAAATACCCTTATGAAGGAGCTTTACAAAATGAGTTTCAGGATGCAACAAAATGCTTTGTTCGAGGGGTTCAGATGTTCGATAACACTCCATTAAGTGCAGTGCCATTGCCATTGAAACTGAAGCTTTTAACTAGCCTGAGCAACACCTTGGGAACCAACATTACAAGCACTACTTGTATTGTGACAGGACCAGATATTTTGAGACAACAAGGGATTACAGATATAAGTAAGTGGGGTTGTTTATGGATCACCATTGCTTGGGGATTTTTCTTCAGGGTCTTGTTTTACTTTACTTTGTTGTTGGGAAGCAAGAACAAGAGGAGATGATTATGTAATGAAATTGATGATGATAGCAAAATAATAAAAAGATTGGTTTTTTTTTTTTTTTTCATGTGAATTATAATGTAAGGTGATGCAAAAGAACATGGTGAGTGAGAATTTGCTAGTATAATTGTAGATTTGGTGAGTCCATTATCAATTAATCATTGGTTTCTTGTTATATTTATGTATATACATTTTGTAATTCCTATGAAATAGTAACGTTTTTATGACTATAATTATCAATAGTTTAGGTATAGTAAATGTAGTTGAAGCACAATTAAAATTTGATTTTGGATGCTGATCGAGCCGGTTGCTCTCTATGTATTAGTACTTCTTTATCCCTTTGTTTTGATCCACTCTAAAAGTGTGGAAATCCGAATTTCATATATTGAGAAAATATCTGCTACAGGCAAATAATTTTTTTTTATTATTATTTACCTGTGTTTTAGGGAATTGTTGCTTTTAATGTCGTTCAATGGCCTCAGACTAATTCGAATCAATGCATGTTAGAAACCATTAAGATCAGCGCCTCTAACCTCAAATAAATAAATTAATTGATTATATATGAGGTTGCGTTCGTGTTTATGAGACATTAATATAGGTATTACTTGTCTATAACTAGCATCAAATTAAACAAATTTTACCCAAAAATAAAATAAAATAAAATAAAATTTTATGTTGTAAAATGTATAATTTTTTTATTTTGTAATATAAAATGCTATACTTTCATGCGCTTATTTATTACTTTTAAGGCTGGAAGTTTGTCATTGCTTAAAAGCTAGTCAAATAAGTTTTGAAATATGTTTTTGCCTAAAATCCAATCTTTCTACCCCTATTTCGTATTGCTTAATTCAAGAAAAAAAAGAATTTTTAAGGTCTAACTGTCTAAACCATCCCAATACTTTGGATCGTTATAAAAATAACATCGTAATAGAGTAAGAACACAACTAATAATTTGACAAAATAATAAAGATAATTACACATATCTATATATACATGCAAAACTTCCAAATAAATTAGGATAAAAAACTACAGAAGAGAAACTTTACTATAAGAAAATTATATGGAAATTTTTTTTAAAATTGTAAAAAAAGAAATTCAAATATAAACGTTTTAGATTATTTTTTATTTTATTTAAATTTAAAATTATTAAAATGAATTATATGGAATTTTTTTTTGTCTTATCTATATTTCAATTTAATAAATTTATTGAGTATCATTTTTACTATAAATTACTATTTTTTACATTATTTTACAGCAAAAACTTCTTTAAATTATTTTTATTGTTGGAGGGTATCCCCACCAAGCTCTGTTCACTATCCAAATTCACCCCAAACTGGCGTCCGTTAAATCAAATTCTCTTCGTGTATTTATAGCCGTTGGATTGACATAAACGTATCGTAGCCGTACGTACGTTTCTGGGGAGAAATAAAAACCTGTCGGTTTGTTAGGTTTTATTAATCAAATAATCGCAAATCTCGCCTGCCCTTTTTCGCAGAGAAGAAGAAGACCTTAGCCTTAGGAGTCCATAATCTAATTTTGGGGCTTTCACTTTTCCAGGTAACTACTTCGTAGATTTCCTCTTTCCGTCCTTAATTTTCGTTGAATTAGCTCTTTCTGCTTTGGTTTCCTTCTGGAATTTGAATTTCAAGGCTTGTGCTTTTTGGTATGTCTTCTTGTTGTTGATTGATTCGATTTTCTTGATTTGTGTATTGTTTCTTAGTTTCCGACATCTGTTTACCTATGGGTTTTGGTGCATGTTAGCTTCTGCTTTATTATTTATACGGTTGAATCTTTTATAGATAGATCTGTTCATCTTCGTTGTGATAACCTCTGATGTATATCTGCATATATGTTTTTTGGCTATTCCCTCTTTCGCAACACTTGATAAATTGGCCTGAAGTGTTAGTCTTTTGTAATTTAACCATCAATTTATACAGATATCCAGTGGGTTCTTTCGTCCGTCGATCCATGGACTAAAATTGATATTTATGACTAGATGTATGTCAAAAAAAGATTTTTTTTATGAGAGACCTTTAGTTTGCATTGGCTAGAATACATCTAAAAATTGTATAGGAGAATTTGTGCTTACGTTTCATATTTGCTTATTTCTCAGATAAAGTACTTGTTGAAGTTGCCTTTAGTTTCTACTCTTTACTGTCCTCCTCCATTGGTTTTAGAAGATAATGCACTTGGTCATGTTCTTTGAGCACTAATGTGAATTGTTTGTTTGATGCAGTTTGAAAATGCCTCGCTACGATGATAGGTATGCTAATACACGTCTTTATGTCGGTCATCTGGCGTCCCGTACACGTTCTCGAGATCTTGAATACCTCTTCAGCAAATATGGAAGGTAACTTTTTAAGTTTTTGCTTTAAGTTTTGGCCTTGTGGGGATATTGGTCCAGAATAGAATTTTTTGATTTGTGCCTATTCCATGAAATAGGCAAGGATTTCATTTATATGGGTCAATAACCGTTCTATGTGTTCCATAGCTTCGCACAGTCTGTTGAATTCACCAGCGTCCTGGGTTAACTTGGAATGGGATCAATACCTGCCAGCTCATTCCGTTTGACTGAATAATTCCTTGGATTTTCAGTTATTGGTCATAGGTTATGTGTTTACCTCTCTGCAAATGCTAGGAGGCTAATAGGTTCTCAGCAGCTTGTTTTGTGCGTGAATTTGTGTTAACTATCACGTTATCTATGTGGGAATCTTGTGGCCCTAGGTGTCATTTTTTTTTTAACTTGAATGATCTTGTTGAAGGTTTCTGGGCTTTTGCCTAACCTGGAGGCCTTGGTGAGAGGGTTGCCATGGTGGAATTGGTGGAAATTCTTGCCCAGTTATAGGAGACTTTGGCGATTCTTTCTATTATGTTATTGCGTGTTTTTATGGAATTGGCAACAATCTCAAACTGGTGTTTAGTTCGTCTGTGAGGGGTGAAGTATCATACACTTGCAGTACTTAAGTAATGATGGCCTTACTGTTTGTGGCAACCGTTTCGCAGAGTACGAGATGTGGATATGAAGCGTGACTATGCATTTGTTGTAAGTGTTTTCCCTTGTTAAATTTTTGTTTGCTGGGTTATTTTACTCTATGAATATATGTCGTACAAATATTGTTTGCCTTGTTTGTGTTGTCACATGTTTCAACAGGAATTTAGCGATCCTCGAGATGCAGATGATGCAAGGTATCACTTGGATGGTAAGGATTTTGATGGAAGCCGGATCATTGTGGAATTTGCGAAGGGGGTAAGTTCATGGAAGTTAGTTTTCTTAAAGTAAAATTTTGTTTGCAGGAAATCATGCAATATGAGATTCCTGGTGTGACTATCGTTTACTATGGATTATAAATACCAACTTAAGTCACATTTCTGGTGGTTTGGTTCTTTTACTAGGTACCTCGAGGTTCTAGAGATTATGTGGGTAGAGGTCCTCCCCCAGGATCTGGACGCTGCTTTAATTGTGGCATAGATGGCCATTGGGCTAGAGATTGCAAAGCTGGAGATTGGAAGAATAAATGTTACCGGTGTGGAGAAAGAGGCCATATAGAGAGAAACTGCAAGAACAGCCCTAAAAAACTCAAGTAAGGAGAGAGTTTGTGGATTTTCTGAATGCACTATTGAGTGTTATTGCTTTTTGCATTTTTGCTCTGAAGAAATCATGTCCTATTGAGGTTCTTTGTGCCAATCTCATTAAACTTGCCAATTATGCGCTCGACTTATTTTACAGAAGAGGGCGGAGCGACTCCAGATCACCAACTCCTCGCCGAAGAAGCCGCAGCCCAAGTTACAGCAGAGGTCGAAGCTATAGGTTTGTTGAACTTGTTGCTGATCCTTCAAAGAAATGAATGACTGATACTTTGTCAGTTTATTTTGATGTATAGCTTTTTTTTATTCATATCACAAAAATAATTTATTTTCTTTTTTTTTTCTCTCCAGCCGATCAAGATCTCCTCCACCGAAGAGGGACCGAAGCATTGATGATGACAGGTCTCCTAGTAGTGAGCCAAAGAATGGTTTGCCCTCCAAGAGTAGGAAGCGCAGCCTGACTCCTGATGATCGCAGCCCTCGTCCTTCTCCCAAGGCACGGAAAGTGGATGATGAAAAAGACAGGTCGGAGTATAGTGGCAGCCCAAGGAGGAGCAGAAGCCCTGAAAGACGCAGCCCTGGAGATGGGAGATATGAGAGTCCAGCCCAAACTAATGGACGCAGCCGCAGCGCTAGTCCTAGGGATGATAGGAGCCCTGTTGATGATGATTACGAGGACAACCGACGTTCCCCACGAGGTAGTGAGTCACCATAGTGCAGCAGAGCTTGAATTGAAAGCTTCTCTTCCATGTCATGCTGCAATCAGTGTTTTCTTGTTCTTGTTTAAATGGATCATAAACATTTGATATGCTTCTGAACTAGGAAGTGTAAGGTGGATTGATGAAAGCATATTTTGAATTTTCTGGTAGTTATTTATCTACTATGCTTGTTTTCAAATTTTGTTATGGATGATACATGGTAAAATAACAGACAGGATGTCGTAGTAGATTTGGCATATCTAGTTTATTGGGTTAGCATATGGATCATGGAGCTGTCAAAATTACCTGTTCTTCGACAATAATTATGAGGTCCAAGTTCCACCAGCTGATGTCCCGACTGGTTAATATTCTCCTGTTCCAAATTCATGAACCAGAATGAATTTTGTATCATTAGGAATCATTTGATTCGATTGAAAAAGAGAAATCAACCGCAAGAGATGCTCAAGACCTTTATAAGAATCAAAGCTCGACCTTTTCTTTTTTACAAGAATCTAACACTCGTTTACAGAGGAACCTAATCTAATCAATATAGGGACGGTGCTAGATTACACTTTCGGTGCTGGGCAATTCACTTCACAGGCAACAAATAGCCATTCCCTCTTCACTTTCTTTCCAGTTTCTTTCCAGTTACAAATCCAAGTCCCAATTTGAAGTGATACAAACAATGCAATGGCTTCTTCTTCTGTGCATTCCACTCTGCTTAACTATCGTGTCTCAACATTTGCTAGAAGCTTTTACCAATCTTTATCCAGCTCCACCAATTGACTCCTCTTTTCTTTATCAAGAAGAAGATGCCTTCCACGATTGCTACACTTGTTTACCCTATCACTATGAGAGAATCCAACTTCCATACAGCAGCTGGATGAATTGGGATGGCGAATGCGATTCTTGCTTCGCCATCACTGGGTATGATAATTATGAGCATCACAATGCATCCTACACACAAGAAGATTGGCTCAAATGTGCCGCTGACGATGAGGAAACCCACAATTCCTGCTATGATAGTAACTGGTCTGGCTTTGAATCTTGGTTTCAACATCTCGAGGACAATGATTCTTATGAAAGGGGGCTTATTCAAGGAATTTTTTATTACTGATTTGTAATATCTCACCTGTAAGATCATCTAAACATGTTTGCGATGCAGTCATCAACAAAACCTCTATCCTGCAACTAATAAATTGGCTGCAATATTTCATTCTTCTAATTTAAAAAAAAAAAGCACTTTTTCATGTTGAAGTTGATATACTGTACAGATAACAAGTAATAACCGTGTTAAATATGTCTATTATATTACATTGCCAAGACCCAGTTCATCTTCAATGTCATCTCCATCTTCAAACAGTTTCAAGAACCGAGCTTGATCTTGTTCCCTTTTCTTCTTTAACCAGTATTTGTATGCTCCCACCAACCCAAGAATCAATACAGTTGATACCAGAGCACTGATCAATATTATCACAACTACGTGCAAACCCTTCCCCTTCTTATGTGAGCTTGAAGCAGAGTTGGAACCTACAGTAACACAAATTAATGACAAGTCCAACTTTAAAAGACTAAAGCGAACTCCTTGTGTATAATCTAAGCACACAACAGATATCCAAATTGCCAGCATAAACATTAGAGACAGAAAAATCTCTTCAATGTTACAAGTAAAAATTCATGTGATACAGTGTTGAGAAATAAAAAATGAACTTCTAAGAGCTTGATTTTACTAGACAAAACCGCATCAACAAATAAAAAATGTTCCAAACTGAATTTATCCTATCCAGCTACTACCAAATCTCTCCCTACAGTTTTCTAAGGGCAAACCCAAAAGTACTATAAGCTTTCAAACATCTCATGATTCAGCAATGTAAAGAATTTGGGCCTAACTCACCTGAAAACCCGAGTTGACAACTGAGGATTGTCCAACCTTATAAAGACTACATCCTCCTCTCTCCTAACCAATGTGGAATTCCAACACACCCCCTCTCACCCATCACGGGTGAGCACATCAACCCAACGGATGCAACCGCCCATCACGGGCAACGGATAAACGTCCCAACACTTGGAGAAGGAGGTAGGCTCTGATACCATGTAAAGAATCTTGGCCTAACTCACCTGAAAACCCGAGTTGACATGTGAGAATTGCCCAACCTTATAAAGACTACATACTCCTCTCTCCTAACCAATGTGGGATTCCAACAAGCAACATAGGAAAATGGGAATATGTTAGCATGACAATAGTCATTATTGGTGTTATCAACTCAGGGTAAATATGCAATTTTCCTGTGGGATTACAATCACTAGCCCCTCTAAACTAACAAGTCGAACGCTAGAAGGCAAATAGATACAAATGAATAGTTTGAGTATGAGAATAGTCATTATGCAGCAAGCCATTTGGCATTAACTCAGTGCAAAAACAGTTTTTCAATGGGATTACTAATGACTAGCCCCTAATGTAGGATGAAAAATAGTCATTATGCAACCTATTGGCTTTATCATAGTACAAGATAAAGATTTCCCGAATTACAAATCACCAGTTTCCCTAAGCTAAGTACCAAATGAATTGCAATTAGCATGTAGTTAGATGAAGAGGAAAATAAGAGAACATCTCACCAGCACCTAAAGAATCACACTTTGAACACAAAAATGTAGCTTCAAATTCCTTTTCCTTGATTCTCCTATATTTTCCATCAGAATCATCAAAATCAGAAGCACATAATTCCCATTCACCATATACATCATCAGCTAGGAAGTTATCCTTCTCATAGAATCCACACCTCTTGCACTTGGCACTAGTAATCTCTGTTAGAGGCTGAGAAATTGCAAAAAAAGATTTCAAATTCCAAGCTTTCATCATCATTAAAAGAAAACCCATTTAGTTATCAATGAAATGAAATAAACCTGCCAAGATTCTTCGCCTTTGAATGAATAAGAAACATTAACTTCCTTCACATCAGGCAATTCGGTCTTGTTCTCTCCTTTACAAGAGAAATATACGGTTGGCCTTGAACTCTTTAGCCACTCATGCGTTTTGTAAATTTTAATCGAATCAAGAGTCACTACAGCTGATATTACCAATCCTGATAAACCCTAATTCATTAGATTCAAATAAGAAAGATTTCGATTGATTCAATATGAAAAAACGAAATTAATCTTCCTTACCTGGAAAGCAGCTCAAGAATAGCATATACCAAACCGACATGGCGAGCTAAGCTAACCAATCACCTCGACGGCGGCAAGGCGATGAGATTTTACGTTTCTTCAGCTAACGGCGGTTCGAAACGTCGACTTGAAAGTTGCGTTTGCTTGCGGAGATTGTAGCTGACTTGTTCTGGTTCTTTCCCGCGGTGCGTTATGAATAGATCTGAGATCTATCTTACGCAGGGGTGCGCAGCGCGCACAATCTAATAAAATATATTGTTGCCACGTCAGGTCAGGCGGAACCGCATAATTTACTTACGTGGCAAGAAAGCTCTTGTAAATAGAAATTTTGACCAATTTATTCTTTCCTCAGAAGTAAGCAGAATATCATCTAGTTTTGAACAACTTATTTTTAAGCAGCTCATAAGTCCATCAGCACTAATTTTGGGTAACAACTCAAAAGAATATGCTTTGATTTTATATATTTAGACATATAATTTAATAATATATCAGAGTTCGAATTTCACCACCCCTAATTCTAAAAAAAAGAAAAAATTTACATTACCTTAGATTGATAAAATTAAAAATTGATAAAATCACATCAAATTATTCAAATTCAATCCTGAAATAATATTATATTTATTATATTTTAAATTTCTGATTCTTAAAAGAAGAATATGCTTTTATATTTCCAAATGTATTATATATTTATATTCAAATCATGAATTCAGAATCTAATATATATGGTTTTGAAATATAATATACGCATGCGATGTGTTGTTTATCATTTTTAGTAACCATAGATGTGTTCATAGTATAATTTTCTACTATTATTTACCCAATTGGCAGACATGGCTAATCAAATTATATACTCCAAGGTGCAATTGGGGAGAAAAACACATTGTAACATTTTTCTTCCTCTTTTTTTGGTGGATGTTTTTGAATAACAATTGACATAACAAAAAGGTTACTAAATAAGCATTTGATCCTCGTAATCCGGGAAAACTTGTCCACCCAAAAAGAAAACCAAAATTTGATAAGAAACTAACTCCACCATTACACTATTTCCCAAGAAGTAAGCAAATCCAAGAAAAAATGTTGAGCCCAAATATAGTAACACAATTTCTAACCTTGTGTAGTTATGAAATATCTAAATATGGGAATGCCAATGTTCAACACAAAAACTAGATCAAAGTAGAATACAACATTTCTCTTTTTTCTCATGATCGCTCTCATTTCTAGGGAGCGACGATTGTTCAATAGAGAAAGGAATATTGAACCATGATGGATTTTAAAATTTACTTTGTCATTGTTATCTTGGCTGTCACAGCGGCCACATTACCAGTTTCCGGCACTATTAGTTTTGGCTTTGGTCTCCTAAGTAGAAAAATTATGGCTCACCAATTTACGGATTCCCATAATGAAGTTCGAAGGGCATTTGGATTGAAACCATTAGTTTGGGACCGAAGCTTAGCAAAATATGCTCGTCGATGGGCTAACGAGAGGATCAATGATTGTGCATTGATACATAGTCCTAATAGCCCCTACGGCGAGAATATGTTCTGGAGTTTACGGCCTCACTGGACCCCAAAAGACGTAGTAAAGGAATGGGTCGACGAGAGGCCGTATTATGATCCAAACACAAATGAATGCATCAATGGTCAGATTTGTGGTCATTACACTCAGGTTATATGGAAGGATACTGAAAAGTTAGGTTGTGCTCGTGTGCAATGTACCGGAGGTAAAGGGTATCTGTATGTTTGCTCCTATGATCCGCCGGGGAATATTTACTATGAGGGTCCGCTCGGCGGCACATTCAGTAAGTCTATTGTTAGTCCTCCTTAAGCTTTAGCATGATCTATCAAATTATAATATCGATTTTGCAAATATCTTTGGGACACAATTATGGTTATGATAGTTATATCAAATTTATTTCCTTATCATATACAATAATATATGCACAATCGATTACTTGGAAGGACATTTTGTAATTTATATAATTATTACTATTTTTAAAGATAATTCATTTTGTCATTTGCAAGTTTCTTATGTACATTGAGTAGATCTTAATCATCATGTATCCATTATTGTATAAGAATAAAATTTTCAACCCATAGATTTAAAATTTACACTTATGTTTATACAAAATTATTAGTAATAAAATAAATAGTCATCTAATCCTTAAAAAGCTTATTTTTATGTAAGACTGTTCTTATATATATTAATAAAAGTCCAATATAATAAAATATGCAATTTGAGTGGCTCATGAATATCTACTGAGTTAAATCATATGAAATAACTCGTGGGTTCAAATCCTCAACAAAGTCCAATGCTTTATCGAGCAGTTTAGCATGAAAACGAGATACTCGCGGTGGTTACTACAAAAAGTCTAATAATTGAAAATCAATGAGCTATACACAATCAAAAGATAAGAGATAACTAGAGAATTTATATATATATTGTGAGAAGCATTTTAAGGATTTCACTGGAAATGAGAGCTATAATAATCTAATTAAGGGGACACAAAACCTAGATCAGTACTGATAATTATCAATCGGAGCTGAACACTTTAGTTTCTAATTGATAAGCAGGGGTGAAAAATGCAGGCCAACATAGATATGTTGACATGATACTACTCGCAGTTGCCGCGCCAATTAACATGTTCATTACAATAATCTGTAGTTGAATTGCCTCTAGAGGTGATGCTCCTCCCATTATAAGACCGGTCATTGCTCCGGGAAGTGAAATTAGACCTACTGTTTTAGCATTGTCTAATACAGGAGAAAGTGCAATTACCAAAGCCCTTTTTACTTGTTGAAGTGTGGCTTGTCTAGGAGTTGCACCAAGTGCCAATGCTGTTTCCACCTGCAATTAAAACAAAAATCCATTGTAAATCGTAGCTGCGGTCCGCTATACTAGAACTAGTTAGCTTGTTCGCAAGATGAACTGATTATGTAACAATTAGTTGTGTTGTCTGTAACAAAATTAAAAAATTAAAAGCTGCGAAGTTAGCCGACCTAAATAATTTAACGGAAAAGCAATTCGTCTCACAGTGAGACTGCAAGACGAATATGATTTGCATTTTATTTTTTTAACTTGCATGATTGATAATTTATATTGAGTTTTGAGATCAATTTTAGTAATGCATAATTCGTAGAATTTGACTCTGTATTGTAAATTAAACATAAAATAATTTATACTGTTAAATTTACAGTCATATGAAATTTATAATACAAAGTCGATTTCTGTGAACTTCAACCCATTGAAATTGATCTCGAGACAATATAGTGTGCAAGTCTAAAAAAATAGAAAATTCTACCTGTCTTGCCATCTCGATAAGCCTAGAAATGCCTATAATTTAAAGCTATTCTACGGAAGTTATAAAAAAAATATTTAAACGATTTGACAGTTTAAAATCTACTTTAAACATTCTTAATAAAAAAGCCAGCTCCAAATGTTGCTGGGAACAAAAACTTATAATCGTAACTAATGGATTCATCAATCAAACAAAAATTACGCTAAAAAATCGAACTCTTTAGTTTTACTTAAACGGTGAAACCAGAGGGATGAAATAGAAGAGTACATATACATATATATATACATACCAGGCTCATTTGCACTTTAATGTCGTCACGTAGTCGTTTCATGGTAACCCCAGTTACAGTCATTGCATTACCAACCATCATTCCGGCAACCGGAATAATATATCTTGGAGTGAAAGGGAAAACATTAAGAATAACAAGTAAGAACATTGTTACAGAAGTTCCGGCCAAGATAGAAATTCCGGCGACAATTTTTCCTTTAGGAACATGCTTGGCACGTTGACCTGCTGTATAACCAGCAACAGATACCTTCAAAAATTTTAGAAAAGAAGTCAACTTTATGGTCTGTTTCCCCTGTTTGAATACAGACAGAGTAAGAAGAAGAACAGAACAGTTTAATTTAAACTAACCATGAAAAGGTAAGCAAGAATGATCCAAATGCTATGGTCTTGATTGAAAATAAACTGTAAAACGAACCCAATGATGGATAACTGAAGAAACGATCTACATATAGAGTAAATCATTTCTCTTTCCAAGCCTAGTTTTTGCATGTAAGATAAAAGGACCGCCATTAGCACAACCGCAAGCGCCGCTACCGGCTTTATCATACCTTTCAGAAAATCAAGAAACCACCCCATGTCGATTGCTGGGAAATCGAAGAATAGCAATTCAGGTAACTGAAAAGACATTTCTGCGTTGTAGTCTTGTAGATAAAATTGGTTGATTGTGCGGGTTGAAACGTGGGAGTATGTGATTGATTGTTAGACTATTAGATGTTACTGGCCAAAGAAACCACCTTCCCCTGATATAACCATGAGAAAGTAAGATATCCCGTGGAGTTGTGAACCGAACCGATGGCTTTTTCAAGGTGGATCTATCTGGTTTTGCC
>CATIWJ010373773.1:0-25550 GCA_949640765.1 Croton laevigatus
GCAGACTTTTAATATACTTTTATCAGGTTGGAAATCAGCAGAGGAAGCAGAGTCATTCTTTGAGGAAATGAGGGAATTGGGTATTAAACCTGATGTTGTTTCGTATAATTCTTTGATTGATGCATATTGCAAGGATAGAGGTGTGGGGAAGGCCTACGAGGCGATTGAGAGGATGATAGAGGAGGATATATCGCCAGATGTGATAACTTATACTGGCATCATTGGTGGTTTAGGGTTAATTGGTCAACCTGATAAAGCAAGAGATGTGTTGAAGGAAATGAAGGAGTATGGATGTTACCCAGATGCTGTAGCCTACAATGCTGTTATTAAGAACTATTGTATTGCGAAGAGGCTTGATGATGCTTCGAGTTTGATGGACGAGATGGCAAGGAAGGGCTTGAGTCCTAATGCAACTACTTATAATCTTTTCTTTAGGGTATTTTATTGGTCAAATGACTTGGAAAGGTCATGGGATTTGTATATGGGAATGATGGATGCTGGGTGCTTGCCTAATACACAGTCTTGTATGTTTCTGATAAGGTTGTTTAAGAGGCATGAAAAGGTGGAGATGGCATTGGTGTTGTGGAATGACATGGTGGAGAATGGTTTTGAATCTTATACTTTGGTGTCCGATGTGTTGTTTGATTTGCTTTGTGACATGGGTACGTTGGTGGATGCAGAAATATGTTTTCTACAGATGATTGAGAAAGGGCATAAACTGAGCAATGTTTCTTTCAGGAGGATCAAAGTCCTCATGGAATTGGCAAGCAAGCATGATGCCCTTCAGAACTTGCTGCAGAAAATGGCTATTTTTGGGTCTCCAGTCCAAATTCGTGAAGCAGAAGAGCACATTACTGAGACATTTCATGCAGCTCGCTGTTAGTTCCTTCACTGGATTATAGAGATCTGGCAGAGGGACATTAACTCGCTATTAGTTTCTTCACCGGATTGCACAGATCTGGCTGAGGGGTATTTTCTCCCTTAGATGAACTCACTTTGCACTCTGAGGGGGCAATATGCATCAATGACAAGTCTTCTTGTTATCTTTTAAATATGTTGTGATTTTGCATTGAAACATGAGATCAAAATGATTATTTGGCACCAATGGAAGAATATAAGATTATAAGGTGGTTATCATTTATACGTTCTTGCACTAATTAATTGGTAACTGGTCTTCATATCGTCTCTCTCAAAATGTGTAGCACGTGTTGCACAGTTAGTTGATGGACAATAACATTTTTTGCCCCCAACACTATTATCAGTTATGGCTTTTGTCCTCTCGATCAAATATTGATACCTTTTAGCCCCTAAACAATTGTAAAAATAAACACATGCACCTTCTGTCCACTAAAAAAAAGGAAAGTATCGTGCACACTACTGATTGGGGCGTGACGCCGTTTTCTCACTAGCAAAACAGCATCGATTTGGTGCTAAACGACGTAGTTTTGGTTAAGAGTTAAATTGAAAGCTATCATAGTTTAGTTTGTATTATTTTAGAAAATTTAGGGACTAAAAATGAATTTTTCCTCATCTTCTTCTTCAGGCAAAGAAGTACACCAAGAGAAGCACGACCGAATTTCCTTAGTTTCTCCTTTGTCTGGCAAACAACCAACGAAAAGAGGGGATCTACTGATGCACCTTGACGAGCTTCGTCGAATGGTGGTGGTTGTTCGACCGTTTGTGCACGATAGCAATGGCGGCAGCATTGCACGCTAGAAAGAGAGAGATAACAGCGAAACCACTACAAAAGCCACCCCTTAATTACAACCGCCATAGAGAACTTCTGTCGCTAATATTTGTGCCAATCAATTTGTTCCACCAGTGGTAGAGATTGGCGGTGGAACCTGCGAAAATAAGCGGTTTGAAGGGTTGTAAAGATGCCCAATTGGAAATGGGTATCCCGTTTGAAAAACCTCGATTTCTCCTTCATTAGACCGCTAATCAACTGAAAATGGATATCCATAGCTCCGCCTTGACAAGATCTGTCAAGTGGTGGTCATGGTTCGACCATCTATGCATGGTAGCGGAGGCGGTGGTGCTAAAGAGCTTCTGCCACTCTGGTTCACGTGAGAGAGAGGAGACTTTTTAGCCAAATTTTAGTTTAGTCTCTCTAATTAACTTACCCCATAAAAAACAACCAAAGTCAGTTTATTACCAAATAGCCCAACAACTCATTATTTAGCATAAAACAACGTCGTTTTTTCAGTGGGAGAGAAGTTTTAACAGTGTCATGCACCGACAGTTAGTGTACACGACACCTTCCATTTTCTAATGGACAGAAAGTGCGTGTTCATTTTTTTTAACTGTTTAAGGGCTAAAAGATACCACTACTTAATCGAGGAGCCAAAAGTCATAACTAATAATAGTTTCGAAGGCAAAAAATGTTATTGGCATTAGTTGATAGCAGTGGGATGGATCATGGAGTAGCGATTACTCCTTTCCTTTTACTTGTAAACATTCTCACAAGGCCATTCCAAGTAGGGGTGTTCATGTTCGGTTCGATGAACCGAACCGAACGGATAAGATCAAACCGATCAGAAAATTAAATCGAACCGAAATGACATAAAACCGATCAGGAATCGAACGACGATTCAGTTCAGTTTCGGTCAAAAACCAAAAAATATACAATAAACCTATTCAAAAATATTTAATCAAACCAAACAAGCCTATTCAAAAATATTTAATCAAGCCAAACAAATCTATTCAAGAATATTTAATCAAACCAAACAAACTTATTCAAAAATATTTAATCAAGCCAAAAAAATCTATTCAAAAATATTTAATCAAACCAAACAAATCTATTCAAAAATATTTAATCAAACCAAACAAACATATTCAAAAATATTTAATCAAACCAAACAAACCTAGTCAAAATATTTAATCAAGCCAAACAAATCTATTAAAAAATATTTAATCAAACCAAACAAACCTATTCAAAAATATTTCATCAAAACAAACAAACAAACTAAACAAACATATTCAAAAATATTTCATCAAACCAAACAAACCTATTCAAAAATATTTCATCAAACCAAATAAATCTATTCAAAAATATTTAATCAAACCAAACAAACCTATTCAAAAATATTTAATCAAACCAAACAAACCTATTCAAAAATATTTAATCAAACCACAAACAAACCTTTTCAGTCGGTTCAGTTCAATTTCTAAATGAGCCAAACCGAACGCCGAACCGAAATTTTCGATTTACACTTTTCTGCACCGAAAACCAAACCGAACCAATCAGTTTCAGTTCGGTTTAATTTCGGTTTACAGTTTTTCATGAACACCCCTAATTCCATGTAGAGGGCGATGAAGAAAGTGGCACAAAATTATAGTATGTCATATAACAACTCCCTTGATAAACAAAATTGATACATATTGAACGTTCATTAGTTCAAAAAAATACATTCATCTTCCCTGCAAGCTATGGTAAGATCTATAAACATTGCTTTTCAACACAATGGAAACGGGCAGGCAAGTATTGTTGATTTCCCTCAATTCATAATGAAATTCTAATTTACAACCTCAATGTTTTGATGTGCATCGGCCAGTCTTATTCACTGCTAGATCGCACTACCTGTAACAAAACATATGAAAGCATGGTGTAAGTAACTGATCAACAGCAGCAGATAAAGATCCAACCAAACATTCTCAAAATTTTATTACTTGAGGGAGATATTCATGTTTCGTCAGAGGAAGACCATAATGTAATCATTCTAGTAAGAGACTAACAAATACCAGATCACATAGACAACTGACGACGGATACCACTTTCATAGGCAGCTTTGTTAGGTCCGTTTTAGCTTCTTTCTGTGTAAGCATATCTGGAGAAAGCATCCGGGCATTCACCAAATCATGGAAATATTCATTATGAAGGAAATAGGACTAAAATAATTAAAAATGCTGAAGTTCAGATTTCACAATATAAAATTAGAATAACCCCTTAATAGAAGCTACAAGCTTAAAAAATGAATTGCAAGGTAGCTTTTACTCTATTATTTATAGCATTCACTAGCATACCGTTTAAACTAGCCTTTAGAAATTAAATTAGCTTATAGGAACTTAATTCTCTTAACAATCCTCATATGCTAACGTCTAACTGCTAATTAAAAGGGCATAATACTGCTAAAATTGCTAACCCCTATTGAAACAATTTACAAAAACTAAAACTACAAATTTTAATGAGAAGGCCACAATATGAAAAAATTTCAATTCTGCAGAGAAAAAGGAAAAGGAGAAAGAGAGTTCAAGGTTAAATAAATACCTCTAATTTCCTCTTGTTCACCAATAATCACGGCAAGAACACACCCCATCTTTGAAATGGTGGAATCTCTTGGCATCACGCATGATGAGTTCTCTTCCAACAATCTTAGAAATTATTTTCATTGCATTATGGCAATCGCCACAAACACGAAGATTCTTAATTACTCGAATAGGTGAGCGAGCAGGACTGCTTAGAAGACCATAAGCAGCAGCAAGCCTCTCACTGTGAGCAAGAAGAGCATCTTCCTTTCCTTCTTGATCAATGTCATGCAACACGAATCTCGTCTCCGGAATGTAACCAACCTCTTTCATCTGTGTTCTTAAACACCTAAGAATGGCATATATTTTATCGTTTTCAGGATGTGATGTATCCCCTGCACGATATTCATGGACCCTGCTCCTAACTTCCAAAAGATTTTGACTTGATTGCTTCTTCTCTTTCTCTTTTGCGACATCTGAAGCTTTGGCTGGTACAAGTCCTGCTGAGGATTGTGCATTTAAACGAGAGGGCTCTAACAGCCTAACAAGATCTGCACAGCGATCACCAAGCTCCGAGTTCCCATGAATTCGGCTAAGATTCATTAGGGTTACCCAAACGTCTACGCTTGCTTCCATTGGCATCTTTTCAATAAACTCCAAAGCTTCATCCAAATATCCAACGGTTCCCAGCATGTCCACAATGCTTACATAGTGCTCCATTGATGGGACAATGCCATAATCCTTCATCATGGATTCAAAGTGGAACATTCCTTCATTGACATCACCTACATCACTGCAAGCAGAAAACACCGCAATGAACATTTGCGCATCCGGTTTTAATCCTGCTCGTTTAAACTCACTAAACAGATCAATGGCATCCTCACCAAGTCCATTCTTAGCAAACCATGTGATCATAGTATTCCAAGAATTCAAATCACGCTCTGACATTTTGTTAAACACATCGAATGCACTGTCCATAGCACCGCATTTTGCATACATCTCTATGATATTGTTAGATGTGCTGAGACTCAAAGGAGACAATGATCTCATAACGTGGTCATGAACTGCTTTTGCTTCTTCTAAAGCCCTAGCCTCTCCACATGCCTGTATCAACTGCAAACAACAAGGCAGATCCACATGAACTCGTTGCTCCTCAAGTGAACGCAAAACTTGAACAGCTTCCTTCACTTTCTTTTCCTTGCATAAACCATCAAGATCTTCAAGTGAAACTCTGCGTGGGCTAACTTCAGAAGAGACAGCTGAAGACACATCAATTCTGGAATTGTTAATACCGTTGGAGTTTTGCTGATAGAGTCCAACATTCACATTCTGCTGATAGAGTCCAACATTCACATTCTGCTGATAATGGGCAGAATTAGCGCTTTGCTGATACATACCAACCTTCCCCATGTGATAACCTCTTGAGCCAGACCTATATTGATTAACATTTTGAGTATAATTATCATTCCAGCTTCTTTGTGTATCTGAAGGACCTTGCAAATGATACCCAGTTCGATCCTGGCTTACACCTCTAGGTTGTTCATGATAATACCCATTACCATTCTGGAAATTACCATTTCCTCCATTAGCACCTTTGGGATTATCATGCAAATTCTTTGAATCCCAAGCAGAAACCTCCCTATGGTTATGTTCAAACTGCTCATTACTCGCATGATGTCCGCTAAAACTACTATTCCTCTCAATTGGATTGGACTGATTTACGCTCCCACTACTTTCCCGGTAAGACCCATTAAAATTTTGGTAATCTCCATTCGTATTATTCCGCAAATCTCTATGATTGTGCCCGTAAGAACCAACAGAATTCCAATTTTGGGTAAATTGACTGTTCCGTGCAACATTTCCCTTGGTTTCTCTAAAACCCCAACTAGGGTTTAAGTCGTTTCCATTTGAGTTTTGACCTACTCCTAAAGGGTTTAGGGTCTCGCCATTAGAACCACTAGGGCTTTGGGGATGCTCATCAAAATTTTCAAATTGGTATCCAACAGAGTTCTGAAACTCCGATCTTTGAGCTGCCGTGCTCAGATTTTTCGTTAAAGCGAGAGTTTTAACAGAATTTGAGGAAACAGTCAAAGAGCATACCTTGCTGAAAGTTTTGACGGTATTGATTGTGAAAATCGAAACTCTTCTTTTGGACATTGATCGCCAAAACTGAACTGCTTCAAATGGAGGGGAGGGAGAGCGTGAAGGACACCTTACCGGCAATGGCAGCGGGGAAGAATTGCTCTTTCAACCCTATTGCCTATTGGGCTAATATTTGAATTTTGGGCTTTCCGTGCCACGGATGTCAGGCTGTTAGAGCATCTCCAAAAAACTCTTTATTTAAGTAAAACTCTCTATTTCGGAGATCCAATTTAAAAAAATTGTCTCTAATAGACTCTTTATATTTATATTTTAGATTAGAAAGTTAGTTTATCTCTCTACATATAGAGAGTCAAACTAACTCTCTACTCTAAAATATTTCAATTCCCCATAGTATATATTAATTGATATTTATTTCTTTATTAGAAATAATTTTCTCTTTCATCTTTTCAATGCAGACATCTTGTAAAAAATAAATGAGGAAAAAAATTAAACATTAAATGTTTATTGGATAAAGCAAAATGAAGATAGAAAATATAAAGAGTCTATTGGAGTTATACAAATTTATTTACTTTTTATATTTAAAGATTCCTTAAAATGCTCTTTATTGTGTAAAATATGCTCTTTATAATAGAGAGTACTATTAAAAATGCTCTTACATGCTGATCACCAATTCTTTTCAATTCGTCAAAAAGTTGTCACACTATACTTTTTTTACACCTTTTGAGTCCGAGGTGTTCATTCGTTAGAACAAGAAAAAATTTTCTATATAAAAAAAATTAAATTTTTTTTCCCCAACGATTTAACGAATAAAACATTTCTTATGAATTACACGATTTAACAAATAAAATTCATTTTTAACGAATATAACGATTTTGACGAAAATTCATAAAACTTGAGCAAAATTCACAAAGCTCAAACCTTCCTTTCCTTTATCTGGCTCTCATGCCTTGCCTATAATCATGTTCCACACGTAGCATGCAACTAACCTCCCTCCAATCAATTACTTCATAAAGAACAACAACAAAAGGAAATGAACTCGCTTAGCCCAGAATCCAATCAATTCTAACTTTCAAATTTCAAATTTGCCCAAAAACTCATTTGGCTAACCTGATTTAGACAAAAAGCCAGGAAATCAACTCGTTGTCTGGACAAAATTCAAAAGCTTTAGCAAGAAGTTCAGAAGACAAAATTAAGGAGGTAAGGAAACACAATAGTATACCAAAAAAATCAGAAATAAAAAAAATGTCATAAATTAAACAAAAAATGAAAATTAACAAAAACCAGGTAAACAATAAACTTCGATAACCCCCAAATTATCTACTCCATCAAATTAAGCAAAAAAAAAAAATCCCATCAAATGACAAAACCGTAGATAAGAACCCATCAACGAAAGAATTTAAAAGAAGTAGAGGAAATCGTACCTAAGAAGTAGATATACAAATTGCTTCTTCCTCGAAAGCTCTCGATTTATGTTAATAGGCGTTGATTTTTCCTCGCAACTGAACAACATGAGAAGAAGCTTTCTAATTTGAAATGGTGGTGAGCTGCAGCTATAGGAGAGAAGGAGAAGAAGCCTGAGATCAACTCCAGTGATGGTGGTGAACGGTGGCTAGAGGAGAGAAGGGGAAGAATAGGTTTAGAGAATGAAAGAGAGCATAAACATAAAATTTTTGTCTTATAGTATGGTATAATTGTCCAATGCGTTAAATTCGTGAAAATTTTTACTATTACATTAATTTCACGATTTAACGTATATTATGAAAAAATTTAACTATTTCACGAATTGGTAAACTTTTTAATGACACGAATTGGACGAATTACGCAAATTTTACGTTTTAACACTTTCATTTGAACACTCCTACTTTTGAGTTCATTTAAAAAAATAATAAAATAAAATAAAAATATAAAAACAAAAATGGTTCGAGACGTGCCCGTCGCTGCCATCTTGCAATCGATTGACGAACGAAGGGTACCAGACAATAACGTGTCATCCAATACCATTATCGTCGAAATTGGACGGCCGTAAGCATATGAAAATCGCGATGGAAGTTTTCTAAAAACTTAAGCCCGTTTTTTGGAAAAATGAGGAATTAGGGTTTTTCAAAACTCAATTTCATCGTAGACGAACAGAATCCAAATGGAAATGCATGCCCTATCAGTTTCATGGTGGTTTCAGTGGATAATCGTGAACGCCGTTAAGGTTCAGTGGCATTTCCATCGATTTTCAATGTTTGTTCGAAGCTACTTCTGATAACATGCAAATCCAACATATTTTTAGTTTCTAATTTTGTGCTTATTTGATGTTTGTGTGCTTAATTGTGAGATTTTATTTATTTTTTTCTAATTTGATTAGAAAATGTTGGATTTGACAAAAATGAAGCATTTGGAGCATAATTGATCAAAATTTGGATCGTTGGACGTGAAGCTAAAAGTATATGGATGATTTTGATGCTGTCAAAAGTTAGCCTTGGGCAAGGCTAACTGCTGAGGGAAGCAATGCGGACTGAATTTAATTTGGACGTGGCCCACTTTACCATCTGATATTTTGGACTTAAATTAAAGCCTAGGAAGAAGAAATAAGTAGTTTTTAGTAGGCACTTTTGTTATATTATTATTTACCCTAGTTTTAAATATTATATAAGTGTGTTTTAGGTCGTTTTGAAGGCATTCTTGGGCAGCCTCCATATTATTACGTTTTTAGTGTTTTATTTCTGTTTCCTCCATAGCCATTCAAAGCTAGACTCTTCCCTTCAGCCAATGGTTAATTCAAAGTTGATTTTCTTCATGTTTGTGAGATCTTAACGCCCTTACCTTTGCTTATTAATTTCTATTGTATTCATATTTTTACTGTAGCTTATTAAAAAAATATATTCTTAATGCATTGTGTTAGTTAATTGATCTGGCCGGTTGATTAATTAATAGGATGTATATAGCTAATCAATGAGATTAAATCAGTAATTGTTTAGTTGAGTTGATGCAAGTAGCGATTGATATAATTTGATTGTAATAAGGATTTTAGGTTATATTAAGTAATTGCATGATCTAGTTTAAATGGGTTCTCGTAGGTTCTCATAGAATCTGTTAACTAAGGCAAAGTCTTTATAGTGTTCATTGTAATTGACAGATTAAATCATTTGTCGTACTTATGGTTGTTTGTTGATTAAGGGTTATTATTAGATCATATCTTAATAATCTAAGAGTAAGGAAATATTGGTTAGATCGTTGTACTTTCTGACTATAACTTGTCTGTGATTTGGAATTATTAAGTTATCTTAGAGTCAATGATCAAGCATAAGAATTTCGTACTGAGAATTATACCTTTGGCTGTGTTTATTTTTCATTGCTTTCGATTTTATTTTCCTGCTGCATTTCTTTAATTTTCTTTATTTCTCATCAATTCAATTCCCCCCTTTTCTATTTTAGCACTTTAGGAATAAACTCGATCAGTCTCTGTGGGATCGACCCTACTCATTGCTATACACAAATCTTTAGAGTAGGTAATTTTATTTTTGGTGGTTTCGACACCCATCAGCTTCCATGGACATTCATTTTTCGCCGATTGTAGAACCGGTCAGAGAAGAAGGCCTTTTTTGACGAGAATCAAATGGTATCCGACATGTTTCAAGGGAGGAAACGTGAAAGAAAAGAGTTTTCCATTGAAATTCGAGATGGAAATGTAAAGGTTAGGTTGGTTTCGGCATTTCAACCGAAAAAAGTGAATGGTATTTCGCAAGAAATCTCGCTAGAAAATCAAGATCACCATAAAATCATCAGAAAAAACAAAGATACTAGAAACCAATCATAAACTAGTTGGATACCTTCTCTAAGAGAAAATTACTATTTCATCACTCTATTTTGGCATAATTACTCTGTAATTACTACCTTTTGGCTTAAATTTACATTTTAGTCATCGTGCCGTTAACTTTGATATTTGACCGTTAAAAAAATAGCAGAATTGGCCCATTAAGTTGATTTAAATTTGCATTTTTACTTTTTTTGCAACTTTAGTGCTCAATTTCATTGCACTTTAATTTTTTTTTGCCAACAACGCAACTTTCACACTTTATAATTATAAAATCAGAATATAAAAATTTAAAATTATAATATAAAAATATATTAATATTAATAAAGACCTAAAATACACTAAAAATTCTTAATTTGATAAAATAAAAATAAAAAATTCCTATAATTATTTTAAATATTTTTTTCTAAATAATATAAATTTTAAAAAATACTTGTTAAATAAGATGGTAACCAATCTTCTATTGCAGAAACTTTAGTTTTGAGGTATGTTTGAGGTTAACTGTTGGAAGATTCATACAATCGATCCCAACTTGTTTGGAACTAATACTTCTTGTTGTTGTATTATTTTAAGGAAAAATTACAGTTTTGTTCTTGTGTTTTCACTTAATGTTCTTTTTTGTCATTGCATTTTTTAAAAGTTATATTATTTTTTCTAAATAATAAAAATTTTAAAAAATACTTGTTAAATAAGGTGGTAACCAATCTTATACTGTATTGTAGAAACTTTAGTCTTGAGGTAATGTTTAGTTCATGGTGAGGTTAACCATTAGAGGATTCATACAGTCGACCCCAACTTGTTTAGGACTAAGGCATGTTATTGTTGTATTATTTTAAAGAAAAATTACAATTTTGTTCTTGTGTTTTCACTTAATATTTTTTTTTGTCCTTGCATTTTTTGAAATAGACTTTTTGTCCTTCTATTTTAATTTCGTTCTAGATTTTTGTACTTCTGTTAATAAATGACCAATATTCTTTTAATTTTGAAATAACTGACATTACTATCCTTTAATTAATATGAATTTAATTAATTAATTATTTTTTTAATTAATATGTACGAAATTATAATTTTACAATTCAAATTAAAAAGTAAAAAAAAAAAGAAAATGTGAACTACATTCCCATCGTCTAACATGCACCTACATTTTCTTAGAACAAAATCTCCACTGCCATCCATTCAAACATCGTTGTCCGACTACCACCTAATAGAAAGGCTAGGTTCCGGCAAGTCCAGCTCTACCATCTTCAATTTCAATGGCGACTTGTAACGATGGTAATCGAAGAAAAAAAATCCATAGTCATGAAATCATTGTTTGTCGATTCATAATTTTCGGTGATTAAGAAAACAGAGGCCTTCAGGAGATAGCACATAAGCCAGATAGACCTTTAGTGTTAGCCAACTCTCCGATTTATGGCCAGAATTGAAAATAAGAATGGGTTATGGATTGGGTTGAAAGATCCGAAAATTTCAATCTATTTTTTCAAGATCTTATAGTGTCTTGATGTTAAAACTAAGGCCATAACTTGATTTATCATATCAAGAGTTTCATTTTGGTGTATATGGCGGTTGTTTTTGTGGGCAGAAATAGGTTTGAGTGGTGTATGCAATGATTTTTTTTTTGTGGGAAACTAATTTGAGTTCAAGGTTGAAGATGGAGTGAATATTCACTTTGATCCCTCTTTTAAATGTTTACTTCCATGTTAGTCCCTCTTTTAATTGTTTAGTTCCATATTGTCCCTCTCTTAACTATGCCCAAATAACTAAGGATAATAATGTCATTTCCTATAAAATTTAATAGAAATCTTGTGTAAAATTGATAGAAGAACAAAAACGTCCGACGAAATTAAAATACAGGGACAAAAAAGTTCATTTTAAAAATGCAGAGACAAAAATATACATTAGGTGATAATACAAGGATAAAATTATAATTTTTCCTTATTTTAATATTTATAACAAAAGTCAGTATAATTTTTAGGCACTAACAAAAGTCACTAGGAAATAAATGTTTAAAATAATAATAGTGATTTTTTATTTTTATTTTTATTTTATCAACTTAAGAATTTTTATTATATTTTAGGTCTTTATTAATATTGATATATTTTTTTATTAGAATTATAATTTTTATATTCTGAAATTACAATTATTAAGTGTGAAACTTGAGTTATTGGCAAAAAAAAATAAAAAATAAAAAAAATCAAGGTGCAGTGAAATTGAGCACCAAAACTGCAAAAAGAATAAAAATAAAAATCCAAGTCAATTTAAAGAGTCAATTCTGTAATTTTTTAACGTTCAAATGTCAATGTTAATGTTGCGTGATTAAAATATATATTTAGGCCAAACATTGGTGATGGCAGTGTAATTATGCCAAAATAGAGTGATAAAATAGTAATTATAGCAAAATATTTGTGACGAAATAATAATTTTACCTATTTTCAATTACGTGATTTTAAAGCTCTAAACGGCATTTTTCCTAATTTTTTTATTGAATTTTCACTCTTTTAGATATTATTTTTTTTTTGGTGGTCATATTAGCATATATCCATTAATTTGTGTATTACTGTAGACTGAATAATTTTTATGAATCATTTATGACGGGAGAGGTATTTATAGGGCTCTGGTGCATAATACCTTTATAGTAGAAGGCATGGTCGGGATACAACAGGTTCACTGTAGAGAGGTATAAGTCATGATCATGTAGGCAACTTATGGAGACACCACGTGTGAAGTAGGTAACCCACCAGCAGCGATATCAGATGTAAGTCGGGCTCGAGTTCACTAGGGGAAAGGTTC
The DNA here is from genome assembly GCA_949640765.1 of Croton laevigatus. NCBI lineage: Eukaryota > Viridiplantae > Streptophyta > Magnoliopsida > Malpighiales > Euphorbiaceae > Croton > Croton laevigatus. The sequence continues at coordinate 12,941 of CATIWJ010373773.1, forward strand.
AAAAGGTGTTTCAGCCCAGGTCGAGCGGAAAGGTGGCACTGGGCGACCTCTTTGCTAATTGTGGGCGATTGTTTCCTTGACCGGCTATGGACCTAGTCGTGGGTCTAATCTTTTAATGGGTAGAGAGACTTACAATTATTTATACAAAATTAGGGGTGTTCAGGTTCGGTTCAGTGAACCGAACCGAACGAATAAGATCAAACCGATCAGAAAATTGAACCGAAAAGAAGAGATAAAAAATCAAACCGAAATGGCATAAAACCGATCAGAAACCGAATCGATTTTTTTGGTTCGATTTCGGTCAAAAACCGAAACATATACAACAAACCTATTAAAAAATATTTAATTAAACCAAACAAACCTATTCAAAAATATTTCATCAAACCAAACAAACCTATTCAAAAATATTCCATCAAACAAACCAAAATACAATTCCATCAAACCTAATCCATCAATCAAACCTATTATTCCATCAAACAAACCTATTCAACAAACCTAGGTTCGATTCGGTTCAAATTAGAAACGGTGGCCTTGGTCAGATTTGGTTTGTTCGGTTCGGTTTCCACATGAGCCAAACCAAACGCCGAACCGAAATTTTCGGTTTACACTTTTTTTGCACCGAAATCCAAACTGAACCAATCGATTTCGGTTCGATTCGGTTTCGGTCGGTTCTGGTATATTTTTTATTTATACAAAACTTTATAAAATTTTTTTTTACCAACGGTAATCAAGTAGTCATCAATTAAATTACTATTTTTTTTTTATAAATAGCTTATTAAATTATATAAACTGTGCTAATAAATTATTATCTTTATATGAAAAGCATAATTGTCCTTATATTAGTTAATCTATTTGTATGTCTCCATTTTCTGAAATAGACTTTTTTGTTCATGAGTTTTGTTTTTTCCGACATTTTTATCCTTCAGCTAAAAATTTTAATACTTTGCATTGTTTTTAAGAGTTCAAAGATTAATAAAGTAATTTTACTCATATTCTTTCTTGGATCAGTAATGACATAAGGATTTTTTTGAAATTTGCCACCCTATTTTCACAACTTTCATTTTTGCGTTGAAAATTGAAAAGGATGGGTGCTATAAAAGCTTTGAGACAAGAGAGATTGGTAACTTCAAAATGGTCGCTCGACCACTGTAGTGACGGAAATCAACAACAAAGAAAGAGATCTCATTTCTATCTCTTCATGTTTCTTTCGTCGTTGATTTCTGTCACTACGATGGTCGAGCGACCATTTCGAAGGTACCAATAAAAAACTATCGTCTCAAGGATTCCATAGTATACTTCATTTTAAATTTCAAATGGAAGTTGTGAAAATGAAATAGCAAATTTCAAAAAGATCCTTCTAACATGGCAAACCAAGGAAGAATATGCTAATAAACAAGTAAAAGAAAACATATTATATTCATTGCTACAATTCAGACAGTAGATCAGTATCAATTTTCTTTTTGATGTCCTACCTAGATTGTTCTTGAATTTATTACACTTTTGCTCAAGGTAGATCAATAGATCTAGATCTAGTATGGAAGTCTTCAGATATGCAATTGGAGGGTTGTATATTAATAATTTCTAATTCTCTTTTGCTTAAGGTAGACCAGTATATCTAGCATGAAAGTCTTCAGATATGCAATTGGGAGTTACAGATCAACAATTTCTAATCCTCTTGTACGAGAATTTGCTACCGAGCTATTTATAGATCAACAACTTCCAATCCTCTTGTAAGAGAATTTGCTACGGAGTTATTTGTTTAGTGAATGACACATTATTTAACTCACTAAATTCAAGATCCATCAATGACCAAGGAGGAGGAGATTAAAGAAAGACAATGGTGTGAGACATTATTTAACTCACCAAATTCAAGATCCATCGAAGACCAAGGAGGAGATTAAAGAAAGACCATTGTGTGCGGGGGTCGACAGTGGTGTGCGCCGGTCCGATCCTCCACTTTTATGTTTATGTTCATGAATTTATTTGTTCAATCTCTTGTACCTAATTCGAATTCACAGTAATGAATGAAATGCATATATCCACAACGTCGGAAGCATCCATTTTGCAACATGACATTGAAAAAGTTGGGGCAAACAATCAAGCACGTGAAGGCCGGGAGGAGAGAAACGGAGAGAAGAAAAATCGGTTCACTAGTAAACGATGAAAAAATATCACCACAGCCGCTACATTAAAAAATGTTCCAAGAACCAAAAAATTCTACTAGATGTCAACAACAATGGAAACTTTTGAATTATTCTGAAGCTACAGGAAATAAATTGCAATGTTCGGACAAGAAATAACAAACACAGTTAAAACTAAAGGTGGCTTGAGAAGAAAAAAATTCAGAAACACAAAGGAGCATCAACTTAGTATTCCAGTACTTGTAGCAATAAAAAAAGGCGCGTCATGCAATTATCTATGCCTGCAATGAAACAACATAAACAAATCATTGGTCATCTCATCTCACTCATCAGGGATCCAAAATACATGAAATATTCAACTACTTATTTCGACCATGAGTCATAATTGTGTTTCACCTTGTTTGCAATATTGTTTGAAAGCCAGTCAAGTCCTTCGTACAACCCTTCACCAGATGTGGCGCATGTGCTCTGGATGTACCTGCAATGCACACCATACATGAAGGGATCAATGGGAAAAGCATATTATTTTAAGGGTATTTGGGACTTCCATTTATCTTACCAGTGGCGTTGACGGAGAGAGTGAAGGCCAAGCTTATCAGTTATTTCAGCTGCATTCATTGCGTTTGGAAGATCTTGCTTGTTTGCAAACACAAGCAGCACAGCGTCTCTCAACTCATCCTGCAACAATGTAGAACTAGCATCAACGGCAGAGAACGCAAAAGTAACAGATCATCAAATTTACAATTCGGAAAACTTTTCATAGTTTCACAACTGCTGGAGCCATGCTTCATCACTAACAAATAAGTGGCGATCTTCCCCCCCCCCCCCCCCCCCCCCCCTTTAATACATACCTCATTCAACATCCTGTGTAGCTCATCCCGAGCTTCAACCACACGATCTCTGTCATTGCTATCAACAACAAAAATAAGCCCTTGAGTGTTCTGGAAGTAATGTCTCCACAATGGACGAATCTGAAATGGTTGAAAATGTTGAAACAATTAACAACTTGAATTCCAAGTATTTTGAAGGATCTATGAGCATAGATAGCACAACAGAGTAAGCTACAGCTGGTGATAGTGTTTAGCTGAAGATATAATACATGCTTAAACCAGTTTGTCCTTGAACATAATATGAGATACATTGAAATGTAACCACTGCATAAAGTCTTTCACTTGGTAATCAAGGGAGAGAAATGGACAGTGGGTTAGATATAGCTTATGACTACGTAGAGTGCTGATAGAGGACATCAAATCAGCACTGGACCCATAAGCATTGAACTCATGAAGTATTTGTAAGGGCAAAGTTATAAGCCAGAGAGATCAAGGTCTCAAAAGCAGACACATTTGCAAATTAGCAAGAATACTCCCACAAAATTAACCCAAGAAACAAGGTGCCATTTCTACAATCCCGCGACAACAATGTCTTATGCAACATAATTCAAATTACTACTTAGTCAAAAAGTTCAATTATAAATTATATGTACCTTGTCCTGGCCACCAACATCCCATACAGTGAAGCTAATGTTTTTGTACTCCACAGTCTCCACATTAAATCCTGGCCAAGAGACAGTAAATTTTAATTCCAAAAGCAAGTGTTGTAGGGGGGAAAAGATAGAACTGAAATCAAAATTGACGGTGGAGGCCTTGGAGGATCAGCTCCTTTCCCACCGGCCAAAGCAGAAGTGCAAAATCTATATGATTAAGTGGTAACGAAATCACCGCACTGGGGAGAATCTATGAAGTTTCAAAGGTTGAAATATGGTAATAAAATCATCACTCATCAGAAAATGTGTATTTCTTTTACTTAAATTATTTGAAAAAAGCCAATATGGTCAAAACTCCACAACTTCCAATTGGAAATCCCACTACAAGTAGATTTAAAAAAAAAAAAAAATAGTTAGACACCAATATCATAAGAAACTTACCAATGGTAGGAATGGTGGTTACGATCTCTCCAAGCTTGAGCTTGTAGAGAATGGTGGTCTTACCAGCAGCATCGAGACCCACCATCAATATACGCATCTCCTTTTTAGCAAACAATCGGCTAAACAACTTAGTGAATGACAGCCCCATCTTTTCCCACCTACAGAGACCACCAGCCAAAAATAAAATCATCACATAATCCAGCCCCACATGCATGCTTAATCAAATTCATGATTGGTTTCCCAAAGTAAACCAAATATAGGCAAGAATACACAACAAAATATTCATGTGTTTTAAATTGTCAAACCTGATATCAATTGGATTAAGACTAATGTTAAAGAGTGCTATAGCTTCTCAATCACATATCGTAAGCACCTTGATGCCTATACTCTATAGGCCATCAAAGGTAAAATTGAGGCATAAAAAAAAAATGAAACTTGATCCATCAAAAGCATGATGTATTATTAGATCAAGTGGGGAAAAGAGAGAAACTATGATTTAACTACGATCTGAAATCAAACAAGAGAAAAAAATTGACATTATTTCTAAATCTGAAGCTTAGATTCACGATCGTAATGAATCTAAATCATCCTATTTGCATCAAGAAAGAGCAAAATACAAACAATGGCTTCACAAGGATTACTGATTAAGACTTGAATTTAGAGTTAATTGACAAGTAGATCCATAGATGCCCAAATCTTAAGGATCATCAAATAATATCGATCACGAGAACAAATGATAAAGCGATGCAAGCAGAGATCTGCAGGTAGCAATCAAAACACTTAGCTATTGTGAAGATCAAGCAATTATACTATGCAATCACGCCAGAAATCTCAAATCTTGAAGGAAGACGAAATTAACAGGCCAATCAGCTAAACAAATGAACCAAGAAAGGAACGCCAATTACAGGTATTGAGCAAGCATTCAGATCAAATCCAAGTTTAAAAACAAAATAAGAAGAAAGAAAAGGAGAGAATTCGGGATCTTGAAAAGAAATTGGCTTGCCTGAGAGAGAGCCAAAAGCAAATGGGGAGATCTAACTCGTCGCCAAATCAAATGAAACGAAGAGCTGTCCTTCACGGCAATATTTACTCGTTATAGGAGAGATAGTGTGGTATTTATAGGATAGATTTGGCAGATTAGATGTTTTAACAGCAAAACGCGCCGTTGTAGCGTGTTTCCTCGGCTACGTGTACTGTACTGGTTGATCTAGTTACGGCGTTATGACGACGCTCGTTGCTCTCCTTAAGCCTGCATCGAGAGAGAGAGAGCCTCTATAAATTTGGAGATTGAATTGAAGTACGTTCGGCGAAGAGCCAATTTGGGGACAGGGAAGCACCGCACGCGTATCATAAATGCCACAGAAAATTTTGTTTGTGTAAATATTAGAGAATACTGGCTTTTTTTTTTTGGAAAAAAAAAACTATATTATTTTCTGAAAAAATAAATAGCAGAGTATTACTTGATTTTCATTTTAGTGAAAGTTTACCAAAAAAAAAACTACATTCAACCTTCTTAATAACGCAAATATATTCAATGAGGGTCAATTTTGAAGCATGCTTAGATTGTTCTTTTTTAAACCAGCAGAAATGTTTACAAAATGTAATAATAAAAAGTGAGAAATATTGGTCTAGTCAAGTTTCCAAAATGGTAATCGTGGAGAAACCATGAATCACCCAAAATGAATGGTTTGTAAGAACTATTCCTTAGTTCCACCCAATTGAAAATTAATTATTTTTCCTTGTAAAAGTACAACTTTTTCACTCCAGTAACCCCAAACCACCATATTTAGGGGTATTTGAGAATTTTTTTTTTTTTTTTATAAATATGTGTTTAATATTCATTTCTTATGTACATAAATTTTCATTCTAGTCTACCTACTACTCTATTTACAAGTTCTTTCTAATTCTTGTATTGTGTCTAAAATTAAAAGGTTACATTATCAATCTCTTATTTTTCTTTTATATTCATTCATCGATAAATAATTTTTTTTGTCAAATTGTCTAGAAAATTGGAGTGTGATCCGATCTATTCGATCATCGAACCTTAACTGAAATCACTAGTGAGTTATAAATAATCGTAGTTGGTTTAAAGTTCAACTTTCTTATGCTTTTTGGTAATTTTTTATTGTAATTGGTGGTTTATTGATTGTGAGTTTTGAAATTTATCTTATATCATAGAGAAGCTATGTGTGAAAATATATTATTATTATATAAAATTCAAACTTAAAATCTAATATCTATAATCAATTGAATAAGGAGATGAAGAAAAATACAATCTAAAGTCTAAATAAGCAACAAAACATTTCAATTTCAAAAAAATAATTATACAAATTAAATAAAGAAAAAAGAGAAAGAATCATAAAAAATATATAAATTTTCTTAGGTTTATTTCAACGTGCATTAATAGAATTAAAAACTACATAATGTCTTTTGAAGATTATATTTGAAGAACTTATTTAATTACTTCCTATGTGCAAAGGGGAGTGGTGGCGTTGTGGTAGAGCATTTTTCCTTGCGTCTCAGTTGCCTGGTTTTGAACCCCACAAGAATCACTCTTTATTAATCCACTAACATACTAATTGGATGCATGTATATACTTATGTAAAAATAAAAATATCAATAATATATGCGAGCTGATTAAACTTACTAGGAATAAAAGTAAAATGGAAATTCCTATCTTCACCTTCTAGAAGTATATCATCCACAATCATAAGTTGGTCTACTACTATTATGAGAACTATTATCGCAGTCTGGCTTAATATTGGCAGAGCTAGAATTTCGGTTCAATACACTTAGATTAACTCCAAACCGACACTATATTCTATACCAAACACCATTTTGGTGTTAGAATCGGTGCAATTTGCTCCAACACAGCACCAATTCCTACACCAATTTTGGTGTTGGTGAACCCCAAATTTAGTTTGGCACCATTCATAGATACCATTACTATTAATTAATATTTTGTTATTTGTTTATGATGTATAAAACTTTAAATTTAATATATGATGTATAAAACTTTAAATTTAATATATGATGTATAAAATTTTTTCATTGAGGCCCCTTGATTTAAATATCTTTTTCAATATCTATACAATATTAATTTTGATACACAATCTGTGTGAACTAAGTAATTACATATTATTTTTATATTAAATTACAAAGAATTGTGAAACTTTTACTAAAACTTAGTTATAATTGAACTTGCAGCCTCTAAGCCCGATAATCAAATATGCATATAGCGTACGAAGGTTAAGATAAATTTAATGGGTCCACATATCACCGTTCTATATTAGTGGTCCCTTTAGGACCAATGCAGCTTGCAAATGGAATGCACCACCAAGGTTTATATGCCAAAGCACCATACATGCCTTGGTGAAAGGATACAGAACATGCTGTGTTGGGCATAAGACGAGAGACAGCCAAGCATTTAAAAAAAGATCGTACAGCCTATATACAACGCTAACCAAAAGTAACCCACTTTTTAATATTTCCTCTTTTGAGATGAATATTTCATCTTCTTGATTAATGACGAACTAAATTTCCTTACATTGTCATTTATTCCACCACAAGGGAATGTATACAGTTGCTTAACAATTAGAGAAGTTTTCTAAAAATGGATAGAATCTTGGATTTAAACCGGTTAAACAGAAGACATGTCTGCTCGCCCTCCTGTCATCCTCTCTGCTTTCTCTCCACGCTCACCTGCAAATTGCATAGCCGATGAAGTTGAAAATTGACTTGAAAATTTACATCTACTAAATAAATAAATGTAGCATATTATGTTACCAGTGCGAACTCTAATTACATCTGAAACAGGCACCACTGCACAAACAAGGAAACAGAATTAGGAGTTTGACAATACATCTTAGCTTTCTATTGATTGAAACAAAGGTTGTATGAAGTTCAAGATTGATCTGTAGATACCGGCACCATAACTGCTAATACGAATTACCTGAAGATTGGCCACCAAAGTAGAACTCACCCTTAAAAACTGGCTTGCAAGAGGAGGGTGCCTAGGGACTAGGTGATGTGGGATAGTAACAATACCCCACGCTTGAAGAGCCAACGTCCTCGTTGGTCACAGCTAGCACCCTACTCTTTGGACCTCCTGTCCATTAATGGGTCTAGGCCACCACTCTGTGAGTCTTGGCTCTTGCAAGATGGGGTGGCTCTGATACCAATTGATACGAACCACGTGAATACTAGCCACCTAAGTAGAACGCACCCTTGAAAACCAGCTTGCAAAGGGAGGGCGCCGAGGGACTTTTATTAAGCTCTTGCCAAGGTTGTGCCTAGGCGATGTGGGATCGTAACAACTGCCTAAACCGTTTCTAAATTAACCATGAAATACAAGCCATGATCGTGATATTTGGTGTTCGCTATCAGAAAATGGCCATAAAATTTTCTTCCACAATGCTGACTACCCTTTGGAATCCTGACTTTAAATGGCAATTTTATAATTCAAGGTGACCCTACAATAACTGGCAGCATATGTGATAGCTCATCAGAACTTGAGAAGCCTATTACGATGAAGCTACATGTTCTGAGAAAAGGGCATCCAAAGAAAAACTATGAGATATATTTCATATAAGTCTTATTACATTTTCTTCTTATACAACTTCAACTCAAAGCTATCATATATGGCTAGAGTACATCCACAAACAAATGGTACTCGGGCTTTCATGGCAATATAATCAGGTCAGGGGGAATGTTGAATTACCAGTCATAATCAATTCATAGTTATAATTCAGTATCATTTCTAGAATTCAAATGAAAAGTATGTGAAAGTGCACACAGGTATATATGGAGAGAGACCCCAAGAACAAATGAACAACTTTGTGAACATGGAACTTATAATTCCAACCAACTTTCTAAGATAGTTAAGTGGAACCCTTTTTTGAAAGAAAACATATAGCTAGCGCACACTTTATAACAGCAGCTTTGAGGTGCCAAAGAATTGAAGGATCATGCAGTATATTAATTAAAAGTAAATGAAGAAGTTTGCCATCTTACAGAAAATCTTGCCATCTCCAATCTCTCCAGTCCTTCCCTCCTCAATGATCTTTTCTATCACAGATTCAACCTGAGGACACAGTAAATTTTAGTGATCGTGTTACCACAAAATTACATCTCAACAATCGCATATGATGCATACCTGGTCTTTGCTCACCACAATTTCCATCTTAACTTTAGCAACAAAATTGTCTGCAGAAAATTCTGAGCCTGGATCAACATGAGCAATTATTACCAAGGGAATACTATGGTTAATCAATATATATGGAATAGTATACTCATTTTGTCATTCAATTCAACTAGTTTACACTGATTACTATAATGCATAGCGGAAAGTACTTACCTAGACCGGGTCCATGAGGATCACCCATGAAACAAGCCAATCATGTTTTTCTCTTACTCCTAATATTATCCCTTTTCCTCCTAGTGGAAGATACTAATACCCTCATTACATTTAAAAATTACTTTAGCCCATTTATCCTATTGGCTTGGTCCATTTGACCCGATCGAGGGTAAACTTTCCCAATGCATAGCATTGAAAGAGATTGTGTAAAATGAGAAATAAAACCATGAAACATTCCATAGTAAGTAGATTTTTTACAAGAAAAAGAAAATTATATCTTCCTGCAGAAAAGAGAAATATTCCACAGTAATACAACTGAAAAGCTTACCACCATGCCTCTCTGTTGAACCTCCTTGAGAACCAAAGCCTCGAACGTCAGAAACGGTAACACCTCGGATACCAATTTTCAGCAGAGCCTTTATTTTTAATGACATAAGCAAAAATTAGTACTAGCATTATGCTACGTGAAGTCCAGTAAACAGGACATCATTCAGAAATTCAACAATTAACATATTATGTATACAGTATGCTTGTATATGTAAATCAATAATGCTTAAATGAAACACCCTGCAGCCCAGCATAAATCAGCAGAATTACCTTCGCGGGTGCAAAAGTCATACAAAAAAAAACCCTTGTATTTTAGAGATTACAAAAGAAATGGATTATTTACTTACTCACAACTTTAAAATACAGTTGAATTATTCATGAGAATAAGAATAAGCATGTAAGTTGCTATATCAACCTCTCAATCAGGATCAACTATCAATTTCTTGCAAGTTGCAATGCTTAATAGGTTCAATTTGTCAAAGGAAGAATGTTAACTAATCTATTTGCTCTAAAAATGTTAACAATCACACGATATCCATATTTCATCATGGGTCTTCTAAAAAAAAAAATCTCATCATGGGGTTTAGTAAGAACAGTCAAATGTTAGTTACTCGCATCATCAAATCGTGCTGTTGCTACTCAGATGGAATGTCTAAGGTTTCTAAATGCTCGATAAGCTTAATAACCCAACATTTTGCATGCATAATCAAGTTCAAATATCGGGAGGCACAATGGAAAATTTGACGCTATTTACTGCATTATCTAAACCATTCTGAAATTCATTAGCTCTTACCGAAGAAACTCGAGTGACCCGCCAGGGCCTATGACGTCACGAAATGCAGCAGCAAAATGGAAAGATGGAAAAACAGAATTAGAGAGTCGAGAAAATACGACATTCAGAAATTCTTTACAAGAATAAATCAAAGATAATAGCTGAGAAAAGAAAAGAAAAGAAAAACACCTGAGAATTGCTTCCACTTTGTAGAATTTAGCATCTGGAATATATTCTAAGAACAATCAAATACAAAAATCATTAAATATATTACATTACCCATCTTGCGTTGACTCCAAATTTCCATATTGTCAAGAGACCCACAAATAAAATATAACAAAAAGGAAGAAGGAAAGAAAAACCGTACCAGGGGACCCCTGGGCTCTAACTACAGGAAGAGTGGGCGCATTTTTTAAGTGCTTTGTAGTAGTGTTAAACTGTGGAAATCGGGAATCGCTAAGCTTGGGATGAAAGGAAGTAGAAGGAGAAAGAGGGAATTGTTTCCGGAGCGGAAAATGGAGCGGAGTAAGCAAGCTCATCAGCGTCGCCGAAGTGGCCATTTAGTTGAAATACCAAAAGGAAACAGGACAATTTGTGCAGTCGTTCTACAGGGCGCTGCCTCGCAAATAACGCCTTTTTTAAACTATACGCGTGGAACTGTAATCTAATGCTTCCAATGTGGATGGGCTCCGCTCCACTGGGCTTTTTTCTTGCCCAATTTTCCCTGACATAAATAGCCATGAGATCTGGGGAAAATGCCAAATATGTTCCTTTTAAAACGGTTTAATACATATTTTGATCCTTCAACTTTGGACCAAACATGTATTTGGCTACCTTTCTTTTTCGAGGAGCAACCTTGATCCCTAACATTACAAAAAAGCTGCATATTTGATCCCAAGGAGCATGAGACTGACCAAAAAATAATATAATATTATTTTTTATTTATTTTTATATTATTATTTATTTGTTTTATTTAATAATATTTATTACTTAAATATTTATTTATTCCCTTCACTTATTCTCTTCTCTTCCTCTCATCCCCAACCTTCATCCGCCACTAGGGGTGTTCAAATGAAAACGGTAAAACGTAAAATTTCACGAATTAACGAATTTCACGATATTTTTAATATTTAACGATTTAACCAATCGTTAAATAGTAAAAAAATTCGTTTAATTCGAGAAATCGTGAAATTTCACGTTAGAAGAAAATTTTTTAACGATTTAACGAATTTTACGTTTAAAAAGTAATGAATTTTGGTTGATACGGTTGACTTTTGTATTTTTTAATCTTTTTTATAATATAGAATTTTAACCTATTGCTGTTGAGGCTGGAGTTAATATCATCTAAGAAAGAAGCATTTATGCCCAAATCTCATTTCAACATGCAGGCCGTCACATTTACCAAATGCAGGCCTTCTTTTTGCCCTTTTGATAAACATGGAATTGTTATTCTCCTCATTACCTGTTGAACATCATCATCATCATCATCATCATCATCATCATTATTATTATTATTATTATGTTTGTTATGTAAAATATTGTTATTATGTTTATTGTTATGTATACTTGGTTAAGGTTAAATTCCGTTGTATTGTAATTGGCAAAACGCCATATTTGTTGTATGTTTGGTTAAATGTAATTATTCAATTTTATTAAAAATGTTAAATTCTGTTACAAACGTTAAAACATAAATTGTAAGAGAAAATTTTTATTTGTTAAATTGGTTAATTGGGGAATTCGTAAGAATTATTTAATTTGTTAAATCGTCCGAAGAAAAAATTTTTAATTTTTTTTTATTTGGTGAAAATTTTTTAAAATTTTCACGTTTTAACGAATGAACACCCCTAACTCAGGGTGGCTAACTCAATGGACGGAGAAGCGAATGAACAGTTTATAGGGTAGCCTAGTGTTTGGTTCTGCCATTAAAGCCATTGAAAGCTTTAGAAGACCATTTAGTCACATTCTAAAAAAGGGTATATTAGGCATTAGTTAAAATATATCATTAGATTAATGAAAAATGGGGATTAATTAACAAAATTAGAAATTTGTTGGATAGAATTAGAAAGAGTGAAGGAAAAATATACATTTTA